>OMKY01254001.1:0-15553 GCA_900302395.1 Bregmaceros cantori
ATAGACACACACAGACACACACAGATGCCTGGATATGAACACACACGTAATACATGTGTAGTGAAAAACAATATTAGCAATAACCTCCAATACCTGGAACACAATATTTGTGGTGAAAAGTATTAGTGTTATTTAGGCACCGTTTACCGAAAATACTTCCTAAGCCCAATTCGCACTGCCATTGAATTACGTGGGGACGTCTGGTAATTCACAATGACCCCCTGACCTCTGTATTATTTTGTTGCGCATTCTGACAGGATCAGTAAAACTCTGTCTTTTGCTGATTTTAAAAGACATTTTGACGCATGTTCCGTATTTTTGCTTGCGTGTTCACACATACACAGACTTCACTCTCACACACGCACGTACATACGTGTAGGTAGCACTTCATAATACGTGTCCGCATTTGAACATTAGTTACGCATTAGCTAAGCATTAGTTAAACCATCATTTCAACCTTAGTTAACCCTTAGTTAAGCATTACATCTTAATTATTTCACATTACTTAATCATTAACTAATGATTTTCAGACCAGCCCTCATGCATTAAGCACGGCTTCAGACCTGGCATGACCAGACACAACACACCGTAAACCAGATTACGGTCTGAAAATCATTAGTTAATGATTAAGTAATGCAAAATAATTAAGATGTAATGCTTAACTAAGGGTTAACTAAGGTTGAAATGATGGTTTAACTAATGCTTAGCTAATGCGTAACTAATGTTCAAATGCGGACACGTATTATGAAGTGCTACCTAATAATGCTATATATGTGTGCATGTGTGCACATTTTAAAAGCCAGTCAACAAAAAATGTGCCTATTTTAGCATTAACAATATTGTGTACCTTGGAAATGATTTGTTGCGACACAGGTTTGTTTTTGGAAACCATGTTTGATTCATGGACAGCGCAAAAGCCATCCTTCTTTCTTGCGACCCCGGTTCGATTCCCCGGGCAGATCTCAAACCTTCTTTATTTTTGGTGAGAATGGGGAGGGCATGCGGTGACAGAGTGGTTAGAGAGCGTGTCCCCCAGGCCACAGGCCGGGCAGCGCCGCCAGTTCGCGTACCATCTTCGGCTTTTCTGTAATGTCTCCCCCCGACTCTTTATCCCGATTTAATCCTGTCACTATCTCTCAATAAAGAATGAAATAAAAAAAATAAAAAAAATGTTTTGGAGGTCAAGGGTGCGGTGATGAATGGATATTTGAAGTCAAGTTTAAAACCTTCTTGTGAGTCAGTGTCATCCACTCACTAGAGGTTGTTTTTTGCAAACATGTTTTTATTGGGAAAGAATCAAGCAGGTGAACATACAACAATTAAGTTTTGAACGGTAGTTAGAGATACTCTCCCCCCCACTCCTCCCCAACCCTGAGTTCTACCAACAAACACAATCAATAGAGAAAAAGGAAAAACATACAAGAAACATTAATAATGAAAAGAACAAAAAGAAAATTGAGTGAGAAAGAACACTTTATATGCGTGGTTTTATGTGGTTTACATGTTGTTCAATTGAAAAAAACAACAACACTTGATTCACCCAAGGTCACATATGCGAGTTCTTAGACATTTTGTGGGTGAAGGATACAGGGAGATGAGAAATGAATATGTGAGTACATATACTCAATGATCATTGTGATGGAAGAATATTATGGTTTTTTGAAGTAATCAATGAATAGGTTTTTTAAGAATAGTTGGCCATTGGCAGCAAGTAAAGTAAGACAAGTTACAAGTTTACGAAGCTATTTTACAAGCACTTGTAAAATAATTTGGCATGCAATACTCTGACACTTGTTTAGGCTTCTGCAGTGACTTCATCACATGTGCTAAGCTGCAGCTTAAAGATGAGGTGACATCAAAAATCATGTTTTAAAAGGGTCTCTATGTTTATAGTGGTCATGGGGAGTCATAGTAGACTGTCATAGTAGCTGCTGTATCGCTGAGCCCGGCGCCAGACAGCGGGGCCCACGCGAGGTCCAACTGAGTCCTGAAACAGCCATTCTAGGTCCAACTGGGTCCGCAATCCGAAATATGGCAGGCGTTTGGAACGGGTGCAGCAACTATGTTCTTTAAATAAAAAATGTTTTTACAAATACATGTTTGTAAGTTTGTCCTTCAAATGACACCAACACATCTCCACAGGCTTCAAGCTAAGGACCAGACGAGTCACCAACACGCCCACCGGGGGCCCGGCTAACTGTCCCCATTTACTGGAGGCCGTGCCATGCGAGGACCCCCTGTGCTATGACTGGAAGATGGTCAGCTTGGACCCCTGTGTCCCTGAAGATGGAAGGGTGTGCGGCCCGGGGACACGCACCCCCCAACTCAGATGTGTGAACAGCACTGGTGAGTAAAGCCATAACGTACAATACCTGCCTGGATGCGTCCACATGCCTAGCGCACTCGTAAGTTGCTGTCCGTACAAGACGGAAAGTTGTGTCGGCTACGTCATCGCATAGCGGCATCGCAGGATTCGTGACGTGGACAAATGCGTTAGTCGTGACGATGCTGCCTGGTACGCATGGGTCTCTGGTGATATAAAAGGCCATAATGGAGTTTATTCTGAGGAATTACCAATTTTGGTGATTTCACACTGTACTTTTTTTACTAAAGTAGGACTACGCAGTTGTTGGAACCCATGGAACCCAGATTATTGTAGATCCATGGTTTATGTAGGATTCAACAATTTCTTTCAAGGAATGCAAATTGTGACGTCACATTGTATAAAACGTGTTGGAATACAAGATGTTGTGCAAGTGTTATCGCACGATTAATTATTTACTATTTTACTATGTACAGTCAAATTAATATTCTTTATCTTGAACTATTGTGAAAACAACTTGTCAACTGGTTCAGTACTGAAGCTTGGAATACCTTGCTTGGCAGCTTCCACCATGGTATGTCTATGTATGTGTGTGTGTGGGTGAAGAACCTGTAGGTGACAGAAAAGCATGGTATTTATATACTAGAAGCACTCAGAAAGTGCTAACCTCCGCCAGGGGCATAGCCACGCCTGGTAAAAATGTATTTTGGTGAAGGCTACTTGATCAAAGAAAAAAAAAATCCTGAATCTGGACAATGTGACCTGGATCATCTCTGTATGGATTGTTTCAAGATTCATTTTAATTCTCCATATGTCATATACATAACAGCAGTACACACACACACACACACACATAATTTTAGTTGGTCATGAAACAACTCTCTCAAGATCGACAGTTAGTGAACAAGGTCAAAACAAAGTAAGAAAAACACGTTCTAAAGTGGCTAGACATCTATGCATGTGAGATGTCAACATATCAAGCAGGGCTACCCCCTGCGTTCAGTAGCATCACTGCTCGTGGGAAGAAACTATTTTCAGTCTAGAGGTCTTAGTGCGCAGGGCTCGGTAATGTCGGAGAGAGAGAGGAGGTAATGCACTCGGTGCGAGGGGTCGGCTACTATGTTTTTGGCCCGGTTCCTTACCCTGTCCTGGAAAAGGTCCTGCAGGGATGGCGGGGCGCCGATGATTTTCTCCACTGCTCTGACCACCCTCTGCAGTTGTAGTCTGTCAGATCTTGTGGCAGATCCGAACCACACTGTGATGGAGGAGCAGAGAACAGACTGGATAATGGCCATGTAGAAGGTTATCAGGAGGCACCTCGGCAGGCTGAATCATGGTGACCAATCATGGTGGTATCGTCAGCGTATTTCAGGAGCTTCACTGTCAGCTCTCCCCCAAGTAGCAGTCATTGGTGTAAAGGGAGAATAGCGCTGGGGAGAGGACACAGCCTTGTGGAGCGCTGTGTCGGTGGTCATCAGGGGAGATGTGATGTTCTCTAGTCTGACACGCTGGATCCTGCCTGTCAGGAAGCTCTGTATCCGCTGACAGGTGGGGGCACGGACAAGCTTGTAATGAAGCAGATGACGGGTGAACACATTGAAGGCCGAGCTGAAGACGACAAACAGGATCCTGCCGTACGTCGCTGGCGTGTCGACGTGACGTAGAATCTTGGGCCAATACTCACATCTTGTAAACATGTTTTTAAAAATCTCTCCTTAACTGCATGAACATTTTTGAGAAGAATGTTTAAATATTTGCCTGTATCCAAATCGTGATCCGGATTAGTCCAATATATGCAGCAGGCTTTTCGAAAGACAACTTGATCAGGCTAGCTCTGTGCTAGACAGGAGGCTAACAGAGTAACTGAGCTTGCTGAAGGTGCAGATCATCTTGCAGAAACTCCGTCATCCATTGCATTATATACTGTTTGGCCAAAGAAACTGGTCAAAATGGAAGGAGGCTATAAATGTCTTGTAAAACAGAATGCTTTATGTCTGGAGAAATTACACTGTACAATGACGACCTTTAGAGGTCCTGATTATTCTGTTCCTCTCTCATTTATATAATTTTTTTATATTGTCAGCCAGCCCTAATCAGAGCCCTAAAACTATTTTAGGGCTCTTTTCTACCGAATCAGCACAAGTACCTTTATTTAACCAGGAACGTCCCATTGAGGTATAAAACCTCTTCTTCCGGGGAGTCCTGGGCATAACAACATAAAAGACAAACAGAGGAGGCGCATGAGACACTACAGACTGTATGCAATACACAGAATAAACTTTTTTACATACCCTCCTGAGGAGGATGATCCTTGTCGTAGCAAATGAGATGGAAATTGATGATTCTGATGGAAAGTTGATGATAGGCAATATATATTTTTTGTTTTGGCCCATTCAGGCCATTTAAAATGTAATTTACACTGTTAATTTCAGGATTAAGGGAAAGTGGGGTGGTGAAGGGAAGGGCTGGTGGTGTTTTTTTAGGAATTAACCCCTCATGTTGCATGCTGTGGCATAGGTGCTCGCTAAAGTATTCCAGACATTCCACACAGCAATAGGCAATGTTGCATGGCGACGGCATGGCTTGGCGTACATTATAGTGGTATCATCGTGGTCAGACGAACAGGATGAGAGCGATTTTTACCTAACATTGTCTGTGTCCGAAATCGCCCCCTAACCCCCATATAGGGCACTATATGGGGCGCACACCATTTTGTAGGGGTGTCTGAATTCTCCATGTGCCCCATATAGGGCACTGAAAGTATCCCACAATGCACCGCGGAATGTAGTGAGCATAAGATGTACCCTAGACGGAGAAATATAACCCATAATGCATTGCGAGACGCATGACACTAATTAAAACGTAGAAGAAGATGACGCGTGCTCCAAAACAAAAACAATGGCGGACGGCGTCAGGACGCAGCAGCAACCGACGGCGGCTTATAAATGTATAGTATAAATGTGAGTATAATTGATTTTCTGTGATAAAGTATACATTTATTATTAAAAATTACGGTAACGTAAGTTAACAGTGCCGATTCTAGTGTCCGAAATCCCGTCGCTGAGATTGAGTGGACTATATAGTCAGTGCCCTATCCAGGGGCTAGGGGCTAGGGGTTAGGGAGCGATTTCGGTGTTCTATTATTGATTGATCTATGGTAATATGCTAGCAATCACCAGCAGTTGGCAGCCTAACTATGGCATTGTATTTTCCCATATATAATGTACAATAATTGGTATGTTACACCACTTAACCGTATACTTCACGGTACGTGATACCATCAAAATGTCTGCCGCCACCAAGCCGTGACGTCACGTGCAACAGACCTATTGAGAATGCATCGTTTTTGTTTTGTTTTTTAAGTTATTTTTTCCGGCGTCAGCGCCGTTTTTCCATCTGTATTGGATAGGATTAGTCGGAAACTGGGTTGAAGAGATCGGGGGTAGACATTGCAGACAAGTCGACGAGCGTAGACGAACTCGCAACACTGCGGATGCTGCGGTAGCCACAGCGCCACTAATATGGATGGGGTCGCATTAGGTGCGGTGTCCATAACCACTCGGCCAACGCGGACCCCCCGAATGCATGGGAGCAGGTCGATACGTCACATTGCGAAGGCGTCCACAACACAGCGAATGCATCCGTAGGGAGTGGAGAATGCATCCGTAGGGAGTGGAGAATGCGTCCGTAGGGAGTGGAGAATGCGTCCGTAGGGAGTAGAGAATGCGTCCGTAGGGAGTGGAGAATGCGTCCGTAGGGAGTGGAGAATGCGTCCGCTATTTTTTTGATTTTTTGCCGACATGAAGCAGCCCTATGATGTGGCCCTGTGACGTGTTTGCAACTTTGCATCGGTTTTTAACGCTTGCAGAATCCCTTGCTATGTTTTGACCGCTTGAACCATATTATAATTTTAGGAAGGGTGATGTTTTATAGCATGTCACAATGAATTCTTGACTTGACAGATACATCGGTGAGTGCATCGCCTGGTTGGTTGAGCTCACAAGTACCTCACTCGCTTTGCAGGGAAACTGGGTCACCGTATCTACCACTCACCAGCTGGGAGGAAACGAGAAGGAAACAAGAGGGGGAAAAAAAACAACATAAAAATAAAACAGAATCAAAACAGCCCCAATACTTTATCACATCCCTCTTCCCACTGCCACGTCCCGCTTCACCGCTTTTCGCTCTTGTTGACAGTGGACATGATTCATGGCGCACGGCCGCCATCCATTGTGTTGTGTCTGTAACAGATAGCGCCAGCTCGCGGCATCAATTCTCCTGTTGACGAATGGAAACAAATTGGCTCTGCCGCTGAAAATATGACTCGGCCCTTAGTTGCACGTCACAGCGGGGGTCAGGCTGCACAGCGTTGTTTGTGGAGTGATGTTCTGAGTCCGACGTGTGTGTGTGTGGATCGTGGCAAGTGCTGGGATATTCTGGTTCTGGGATGTATGGCTCAAGTTCCTAAGTCGTGTGTAAGTAGCGTGAGTTGGGACGCATAACTTCTCGGATGTTTTGAGAACATTCCCCCAGGAACAGTCCACTCTGCTGGGAAGCTGTATACCAACTATGAGTATTCACTGCCGTGCGGAGTCTCCGACCGCACGTAATGTGTGCAAAGATGATATATTTCAAAGCTTTACAATTGCCAGAAAGTCATTATGAACAAGCTTTAAGCAAAACACCTTCCTAGTTTCTCCCTCACACACACACTCCGTGCCTGGACGATGCGTTAGTTCTGGCTCGCCAGGCTAGTTGTTGACAGGTTTAGTTGTGAAAGTGGGGCGAGAGAGATCATGGGAAGTCATCGCAGAAAGGTCCACACGGGGAGGACAACTTGTGACGCCATAGCATTTGTGTGCTGAATTCGGGCGTCTCGCTGACTGCACCACAGTGCCAGCAATAAAGCAGCATTTTTAAACAGCCTTCCATGCCGTCCCAAACGTCACATATCTTTATTCCCAGTGGAATATCCATGTGTCACTCATTCCCTGAGGCGGGCGCAGATAGAGCCAAGGTAACTTTGTGCATATAGGCCCTTATATCTATCATCTATCGCTGTATATCTCTACTGTGAACATAGTTTCCATCTGCATAATGGAGGAGTGTATATGCCTGAACTCCTTTTCAGTTTGACTTCCATATACGGTAGATTAACATTTCACTAGAGTGGTAGTCAATGTACCGACACACTCAGAGACAAAAAGCCCCAAGTGCTGCTTCAATGAGAAGAGAATCTTTGCACTGGCTCCCTGTCCGTTTCAGAATTGACTTTAAAATACTTCTACTGCGGAACCTGAGGTCCAGCGACACAGGGCTCTTACTAGTTCCATTCCAAATCACATGGAGAGGCCGCATTCAGCTTCTATGGCCTTCGACAATGGGGGGTAGAGAGGGTGCCGTGCGGGGAAGTCGTCCTGCGAGTGGCTGCATCCAATAACATCGGCGTGCCCGCCGAGTTGTGCTGCAACTGGTTGCTGGACGCAAATTCTTGCGGCGCGTATCAATGCCGCATCCCTTCCCATCCACTTACACGGTATTGTCGGGATTTTCGCCGCCCGTGACAAGCGTTAACGAATTTCAATGGAAACACACCATGAGATCATAGCCACCCGCCAGTGCTGCACTGAGGGTGATATCTCTCAATCAATCTCCATTGCCAGGTGTAATAAAACCTCAACGTTCCCCCTTGCTGCTCGCTCCGGTCACATTTCAACAAGAGCTCTGTCCTGAACCTCGCTAGTATCGACGGATCACACCGCGTCACACTGTCCACAGATCAGGCCGGGGCTCCCAGCATCCATTCTCTGCCAGCATACAACAAACTAAATTAGCTCTCGAGCAGAAAATATGGCTCGACGCCACCGCGGCGCGTCTCACACTGGACCTTTGTCAAATTAATGGATTGAGCTGTGTCAATAGACTAATAGAGCTGCCATTCGTCAACACAGTTCTGGGCGCAGTGTCATCTTTCACCAAGTCAATAGACAGGGGGGGACTCAAGCGCACGACGCCATTACACAGAGATAATGCACACATTCTTCGTAATGGACACACACACACATGCACACAATTGTGTTTTTTACTAGTGTTGCACCGATACCATTTTTTGGTGCCGATACGATACCTGGCTGTGCTGTTTGAAAAAAAGTGCTGTTGGTAGTAACTTCTTCCAAAGGGTTGGGAAGAAGTTACTAGTGTTATAATTTTTACGTGCAGTCTATGATTAATGGTAGTAGAGGACAATTATTAAAAGCAATAACACATTAAGAATTATTTCATTATTTTAATATTTTTTTGTTTAGATGATATTGTGGTAGTAGCTGAAGAGTTCAGACGCAAAACCGCCTTACTCCACTCCACATTTGAGAAAAAGGCCATTTTTGATCAGCAGATGAGAAGAGATATTTTAGACACTGCAGGGAGCGGCTTTTACTTACTTTATTTACATTTTTCACAAAAACAGTTTCCGCTGTACGGTGTCGGAAAAATGGTATCGGTACCACAAAAAAAGATTCCGATACCGAGTACGTCCGATACCAATATCGGTATCAGTGCAACACTATTTTTTACACTATTAGAGGCTCAGGCATTTTTGCTGGATCAACATATTTCATTTGCTTTGGCTGAGCACCAGTATGTGACTTGTAAAGTCAGACAGAGAAGAAGCTGAAGTCACAGTTCTGCTTATTAAGATATGCTTCTGTTGTCTATGATTGATTTGTTCACATGCGTGGCACAATCTTGTAATGTGGTATTAGTCTTGGTGGCTAGGCATTCACTCTAGAGCTAATGGGGGAGGGGGGGGCGGGTGGTGGCTGTGCAGCGATGCAACACAAATAATCTAAATGGTGCAACATAGAGACTCCTAATTTGTTCAACGCAACCCCAATTATGCCGACGCTGAGCGTTTGCATGGTTTTGTGTAGTCAAGTAAGAATTGTAAGTTAAATATTGTGCAGTTCTGATGAACAATATTTATATATAGGGTGGATTGCCTTTTTTTTGTAGCTTCCTAATGTGGGACAGTCAGTTGGATTAGTTGGGACAGTGAAATGTAATGTTCAACAGTTGAACTTAATGTTATACACATTTCCGTAGATTGCTTTTATACCATAGTTTTGCTGACATTCGTTAGTATAAGGAGTTTATTGGAGTTTAGGTGTCCCACATTAGGGAGTGGCCCGCATTAGGACAATCCACCCTATCATTGATGAGAGTAATATAAAGTGGTATACATCAATGTAACAGCCAGTGTTGTCACAGTTGCTTGCCAACATTTACAGGGCTCCGAACTGGTTCAAGGAACGGAAATGAAAACCAAAAGGTTTTACAGAATTTTACGAGGCGCGGAAGCAGAAATTCAAAATATTTCTTTAACTGTTCTGGAACAGAAACTGAACATTATGAAATCCACAAAACCGGTGAAAAACATTTCTTTTTTCTTCATTCTCTACATATTTGAACATACCCTATGTCTGGGAGACTATTTCCGCTTGTGCATCCATCCACTTGTCATCATTTTGGGACTACCCCTCTAAGTAACTAAGTTGATTGTTTTAGTTACGTTTTGTTACATATCTAGCAGTGATTGCCTGCACTGTGTTTCTGGAGGCTGCAGGTAGGGGGCGATACAGCCCTGCTAAGGCACTTACAGCTAGCTACCGAGTTAGGTCAATGCTAATGCTTAGCACATGCTAGCTTTCTATATAAAGACCAGACTTCCACAGACACTGGCTGTGTCCGAAATCACTCCCTAACCCCTATATAGTGCACTATATGGGGTGAATGGATAGTGCACTAAAAGTATCCCACAATGCACCGCAAAATGTAGTGAGCATCGGATGTACCCTAGACGGAGCAATATAACCCATAATGCATTGCGAGACGTTTTAAAAATGACCTAAACTTTAATAAAAATGGCGCGGCGGGAGTAAATAGCGACCGACTGCGGCAAATTGTTATAAATGTAAGTACTTCTGACTTTTTGTGATGATTGTTGAATTTTATAATTATATTTTTTATAATTATAATTTATAATAATTTTGACGGCGCCAATTCTAGTGTCCGAAATCTCGGCAGTTGCTGTTGAGTGCACTATACGTGAGTGCACTATATGTGGGGTAGGGAGTAGGGAATAGGGAGCGATTTCGGACACAGCCAGTATCTTGTCTGTTATTGGCTATTCTCCATCTAAGCTGATCTTGTTCCTTCTAGACTCAGTGGTTGTCGTTATATGTTCTTGTATGTTTCATACAGCTTAGATATTTGTATTCCTGTGCCTTGTGTTGTGATATTATGCGGCTGTGGTGTATTACGGTTCAACTGAATCTTCGGGGACCCTGAATAAATTGAACTTGAACTTGAATCTTTGTGTACAGACATATATAACGTCCCAACGTGCAACCCAGCTGTACATCCCTCCTTTTTATTCAGAACAACAAATGAAGAAACACACACACACACACACACACACACACACACCCGCAAATGCCACAGATGTGGGCGGACTTCATTACGACTCAGCTTTCTGATCTGATAAAAATTGATTGGCTAGGCGCCTGTGTTCGCACAAGCAACACAAGAAGCCTGCCTCCTTATAATGACGGCAATCTTCACACACGAAGCCACACTGTTGTCCCCTCACCACTAGCTACACCAGGGGTGCAACATCTTGTCTATTAATATCTAACTAAATTATTATAACGTTTGTGTGCAACCGATGTAATAGTTGATAATCACCAAGGAATGGAATGATTGCTATCGTAAGTTTTCTCTGTGCTTTGCCTGACATTCCATTGGCTTATTGTACTACGCAAACGTAATGTGTATTGATTATTGTGTTGCAAATACAAAACATTAAATCAACATCATTGTTTACAAACACAAATGTGAAGAAAATAATTATGATAATATTATGTTATGAATAGATTGTAATATAATGTATTGAGAATACGTTCAGATGCAAATACCAATGTTACCAAACTGTTCAGCAGTTGCCCAGCACACCTTAGCATTTTTATAGTTAGGCCCTTCTGAGCACACAAATTGGCAGCTCCCCCTGTGATGCGATCCTTGATCTTAATGTTGTTGTTTTTTTGTTTTTTTTGTTTTTTTAATCTCTGAAACATGGAACAGAGGGGATGTAATGGTTTTGCGTGCCCCAACGCCGCATCCGCCACATAAAGTATTTTGCTTTTATGCAATAACTTTTGAATGGATTTGTTCCAGTGATGTCACAATTTGATTTCTTGAAAGAACCTTGATTGTACAATATTTCTACTATAATGGGGTTTATGGATGCTTCTATCGTGTTTTGGGCTATACCTTTAGTATTCAGAGATGACTTCATAGGACTAGATTACTCTTAATTTTGTTTAGTTTTTCTTCTCTCTCCATTAGCGCTTCCACTTGCTACTTTGGCGTGTTTTGCCTATTGTGTTTGCAGTGGAATCATTATCCACTCCAGGTGCTGCAATTAGACTGGCCGATAGCAGTAACTGGCTGTTAGCGATCAGACTCCAGGGTGGCACTGTGACAGACACTGGTAAAGACCTGGAGGAAGTAGCCACTCCAAGTGGTAATTTTCCTCTGAATGGCAGAAGAAAAACACTCGCTCAGACAGAGGAAAGTGAAAGGTAGTTCTGTGGATTCAGAGTGGAAGAAATGGTTTGTTACTTTGGAAAATGCAAGACCACTCAGAAAAAAAAAATGGTGTGAACTTTCAGCTCTTAGCCAAGGCCTTAGGCCACTTGTGTCCTCTACGATAGCTACTTTCATCCGCTTTCCAGACGTTGTCCTGTTTGTGAAAAACAACAAAGAAGAGTAGTAAACGGGACATTTCAGGTTAGCGTTTGCGGAAAATTTTAGCGTATTAAATGCCGTGATGTAAAGTGAATCCCAAAAAACGATGCACTTATTTTGTTAGGGTCCATCCAAAACCTTAGTGCCCAACCTAACCCTAACCCATAACCTTAAATCTAACCTCAGCCCTAACCTCCTACAACATACACTTAACCTTAACCTAGACTTAACGTAACCCTAACCTAAGCCTGACAAAATAAGCAGAGAATTTAACTCATTCACTCCCAAATGACAAATTTATAGCCTGCCTCCATAGCATAGCGTGTCCGTGCTCGTGTGCATGTGAACATGTGCGCGCATGCACGCCCGAGACGACCACAAACGGGAAAGGGAGGGAAAGTGCAGTCTTAGTTTGAGTGCGAGCTCGTTTGCACGTGTATGAGTGAGAGCATGTGCGCACATGCACGCACAAGACGCGCACACTGCTCTATCGCTCTCAAGTGTTCAAATTAAGACTGCAAATTCTTTCTCTCCGTTTGTGGTCGTCTCGTGCGTCATGTGCACACATGCTCACGCGCATATATGTACACACAAGTTCGCACATATGCACGTACACACACAACAAACCTTTCTGCTATGCAGGCTATAAAGCGCCCTCTTGCGCAAGTGCACACACTAGTGTAGGCAACTCCATCGCTCTCATGTGTCCACATAAGAGAATGCACTTTGACTCCTTGAACTTGTAAGCCATATATATATATATATGGAATTCCATGGGTTAAGGGGAAATGTCGGCTAGGAGTGAATGGGTTATTACACCAAAATTATCCGATTATCTAACAACGGCCGGACATTTAAAAGTGGAATCTTGGAGGAGCGATTGCGTGAGCCGGGCTGCTGTGAGTGAGTCTCGGATGGTACTTTAGGATATGGCGTTCTGGAATTATTAATAATACATAATTCAGCTTCAAATATTTGAACTCCTGGAATTAATGTGCCGCTCATTTCCCTGTTGACGGTCAGTAGCTTTGAAGGGCATTTCAAGCCCCATTTGACACTTGACGCTAACGTGTCATTTGAGGCTGACATGTCTCTTCCATTCCACTTACGTGGCAGTTTGGGGGGGTTTCTGATGTGTGTCACAAGTGTAACACCGTGAGTCAACCAATCCCAACGTCGCCTACACAGCACGCTTGGGTGACTGTGTCAGAAATATTATAGTTATACATACAAATATATTTAGACATTTTCTAATAGCCACTGGCTCTCCGACTACAGTTTGAAGACACCTCAATACTGAGTGGTCTCGTTATCAGCTGTAAGCTAGCATAGCTTCACTCCCTACATTCTTCTAGCTAAGCAGACACCTGCTTCACGATGAACAATCGGTCTTTGTAAGCTTTCCTTGGAAACGAAAGACATCACCATCTTCCTGCTAGCTCGACCAAAGTTGAAGTCCCAATGATTGGCTGGAAACTATCTCACTTTCCTTGATCGCCCATTAATGATGCAATCCTATTGGTTTACGATACAGTCCTTCAAACAGTCCTGTGTTCTAATTGGATGTTCAATGTGCTGTGATGATGTTCCTACTCTGTGATTGGCTGAAAGCCTGAGTTCATGTTTTCTATATATCAAAGTGTTCTCTCCACTTGCCTTGATCAGATTGATTAGTTAGTTGGGCTACGTATCCTGGGAAATACTAGCTCAACAATATTAATATTATTATTAATAACTGACCTCGCCCTGTAAATCCAAATAATCACAAACTTAAAGATGAAAAATCACAAGCATTTTTAATTAAATCACTGTTATTCCACTTTTAACGTAATGACTATAGGAGAACTAAATATGTTAATGGATTTTAATATAGGGTCTGTTGCCTTAATGTTTTTTTTTGCAACTTCCTAATCTGGCACAGCCAGCTGCCTAATGTGGGACAGTCATATGTAGTGTTGACCAGTTGAACTTAATGTTAGACACATTACCATAGTTTGCTTTTACCATAGTTACACTGACCTTCATTAGTTTAGGTAGGAGCCAGAGCCACTGGAGCTTAGGTGTCCCACGTTAGTTAGTGGCCCACATTAGGACAACCCACCTACATAGCCATGGGAGCTAACCTGCTAATCTTTTCGGTTTCAATTCAAATGCAGGATTTAATTAATAGATAAGTAGATTAAAACAAAAAATGAACAACACAGCAAGCGTTATATCCAGAACACTGGCTTTAAATAAATGCACATTTATTTAAAGCCGGTGTAAGGTTGATCGGGGCGCCCCATTGGGAGAAAAGTGGGTTTTCTCAGTAAACACTCAGTTTTGAAGCGGGCAGTTGTTGACCTGAAGCGGTGCAATTACAAGTAAGTGGCCCGAAGCCATAGCAATTGTTGAGAAGATGTGTGTGGTGTTTTACTCACATTCACTCGATATGCGACACTGGGTGGCCTTTCTGATGCTGCTGCTGGCGTATGACACAGACGGAAGGAGGATAGAGAAAAAGGTTTACATGTACAACCATATTGGAAGACCTCAGATTGGCTGCACTTTTTTTTACCTGCGCGCCGCAAAGCAGGTTATGTTTTTGATCGTGTTGGTTTGTCTCCAGGATAACTGAAAAAGTTGTGCACGGATCTGGATGAATTTTTGTACAGTCGTTTGAAATGAAATGACACACGGAAGTGATTACATTTTGGTGCATTTCTGTAGCCTAAAAGTAACATAATGATGGGAAATGTAGTTGGCTTATGCTGAGCATGTTCGCCGGTGGCGTCGATCGCAATCACGCTACTCTAGGAGCACTTGCATTGGTAATGGTTTGCACAAATACTGCTAGCACAAGTACTATTTTTTTGTACCACTACGAGTTCTTGTAGTTTATTTAATGTTTTTCTTTTATTTTTTGCATCTTTGTTGGATAGGATTAGTCAGAAACTGGATTGAAGAGATCGGGGGTAGACATCGATGACAAGCCGTCACGGGGAGGGGAACTCGTGGCACTGTGGACGCTGCGGTAGACACAGTGTTTTTACCAGGAGTTACATTGAGTACATTAAGTGGCAAGTTTAAGCCTTTCAAGGGAACGTCTGATTGTGATTGAATTAAATGTGCCATTTTTCCGTCTTTACCTGCGCCGGGGTGGAGCCGCAGGTCCCCTCGATAACTGAAAAAGCTAAGGATATGGATCTGGATGAAATCTTGCAGAATTGTTGGAAATGATGAAAGAAAACAGTGATTGGATTTTGTGCATTTCTGTAGCCTACAAGTAACAATGAAATAATCGCTTTCTTCGAGCGGTACAAGGAAAACAGCGTATACAAGGAAGGCACGGATACCATAATGTTGCCATTCTCAAAGGTATTTTGACACACAGTCTATAAATACACAGTGTATGTGTGTGTGTATATATTGTGTATATATACATTG
>OMKY01254002.1:6533-16938 GCA_900302395.1 Bregmaceros cantori
ACACCCAGAGATGCAGAATATGAAAACGAGACTGAAAGAGATAGAGAGGAATAGGAGAGAGAGAGAGAGAGAGAGAGAGAGAGAGAGAGAGAGAGAGAGAGAGAGAGAGAGAGAGAGGGGGAGGGGGAGAGAGAGAGAGAGAGTGGGGGAGAGAGAAAGAAAGAGAGAGAGAGAGGGAGAGGGAACAGAGAGAGAGAGAGAGAGAGAGAGAGAGAGAGAGTGTTGGGGAGAGAGCAAGAAAGAGAGAAAGAGAGTGACAGAGAACAGAGAGCAAGAGAGAGAGAGAGAGAGAAAGAGAGCAGGAGAGAGTGTGTGTGTGTGTGTGTGTGTGTGTGTGTGTGAAAGAGAGAGAGAGAGAGAGAAAGAGAGAGAGGAAGAGAGAGAGACCATGAGAGAGACGAAGAAAGAGAAACCATGAGAGAGAGAGAGAGAGAGACGAAGAGAGAGAGACCATGAGAGAGAGATGAAGAGAGACCATGAGAGAGAGACCATGAGAGAGAGACCATGAGAGAGAGACGACGAGAGAGAGACGAAGAGAGAGAGACGAAGAGAGAGAGATGAAGAGAGAGAGACAATGAAAGAGAGACAGAGCATCCGAGCGAAAGATATGAGCGAGATATGACACCAACATATGTGCCAACAGTTCCAACGGGTGTCGCTAAAGGCCAAGTTAATATAACAAGTAGTGAATTGCTGACATCTCAGTAAAAAGTATTTTTTTCACCTCAAATTTACTTGAATCAAAGTAGAAAGTAACTTGTGAAAAATGTACTCCAAAAGTAAATGTACTCCATCAAAAAAATTGTAACGGATTAAATGTAATGCGTTACTGCCCATCTGTGTGAATGAGTTAATGCATTTTTGATGTTTGCCTGACAGCTGTGAGCTGTGTGTGCAGCAGCCCCCCCCCCCCTTCTGAATCCCACCTTACCGGTGCGTCCCTGGACGGCGGCGGGGGCGGCGCCGCTTTCTTTTTGGTGGAACTCGAGTCGCTGAGCTCTGCGACGCCGTTGCCGAGGTCGTTGATGCTGCGCGCGTAGTGACGTCTCAAAGCCACGAGCTCCTCCAAGTACTCGAGGCAGTTCTGCGTCTGCGAGTACAACCAGATCTGATCCTCTTGTCGCTGATAGTAGTAGAGAGCTGTGGTGGACTCCAGGCTCACCTGGTGGTGGACAATAGACCATTTCAATGTCTGCAAAGAGAAGTGGCTGCACGCGCATTCCATGGCGGGAAAGCCCAGGACGGATTGTGGTGTTATTGCAGCACCAGTGGTAGAAAGAGTACTGAAAAATTGTAATTGAGTAAAAGTATCTTTACTTTGCTTAAATTGTACTCAGACTAAAAGTATAATTACCTCGAGTAAAAAAAAAGTTTGGGAAATTATGACCCCCCTCACACAATTAACCGATAATTATCCCGGCTATATGCATTAAAAATCAATGAGGAAAAGTCTTTAGGTTAAAACAGGCTGCTAAGATTGGAATATATTATAAACGAATGCGGTGTCCATTTTTATATACAGTCTCTGGCTATTACTGATGAACTGCCCTGTGTACTCACTGTGCTCTTGCTCCGCTTAAGGGAGGATGCGGTGGGCGCGGCGGGTGCACGCTGCGCGATGAGCAGCATGGACGTGCTGCGCACCAGGCGAACCGTGCTGGCATTGTGGTAGTCCTGGCTGCTCCGGCGCCGGTCCTGATGAAACCCGCGGCTGGTCCCGCGGGGGTTGGGACGAAAAGCGTGGTTCATCTTTTTGAACATGTCGTCGCGTTAATGTAGGAACGACGCTACATTAACGCCGTCTGTAGCGGCACGTCTGGCGCACGGCGGACCAAATACCGGCTCCGGATATTCTTGTTGCCACGAGGGTAAAAGAATGGCCGATCATCCCTGAGATGCAAATTTGAGCCTCTTTGATTGGTGATGTGTTATGCTCGCCGCTAAGTATCAGTATTGAACCATTCTGAGGGATTGCGTGTGCCTTGGAAGCTGGGAGCCCAAGTTGTATTCACCCTGGTTCCAAGGTCCATTTTAAGCGAAAACAAAACAACAAAAACAATCCTTCAACGCACAGTGCCAAGTGGAAGGAGGAGAGGAAGACAGAGAAAGCGATGGGCGGGTGGGGATGGTCAGTCAGACTGCGGGAGTGATGATGACGATGATGAACGAAGGCAAACCATTCCAAGTGCCTGAGCCCTCCGAAGCAGGCAAAGACTTGTGAAGTGTGCTCACACGGGAAAGATCGAAGTTGGAATCACGAAACGCAGTAATGGCGTTGGTACAGCATCTCTCCCGAGGACATACTGGTCGCATCGCAACACGCCAACTGGGTTACAAACAATGCCGTTACCATGACCCAGTTGTTTTGGAAGCCGATGCCATGGACTGGTGATGCGACGTGATGTTACGGCTATCCGCTCATTCAGTCGAGTGTGACGGTAAATCAGATAAGCGTGTAGAAAGCTAGAACGCAACCAAATGCAGTGTGAAGATCCAGGCGTCTGGAAAAAGTTATCCCTCCCCTGTTCCGGCAGACTTTCAGAGCGTTCACATCACTCCAAATGCTTTCCAGTGGAATGGAGTCAGCTTAGGTGGTTCGGGCATCTGGTTAGGACGCCCCTCGAGCGTCTCCCTAGGGAGGTCCTCGATGCATGTCCCACTGGGAGCAGACCCCGAGGCAGACCAAGGCGCAGGTGGAAAGATCACATCAACTCCCTGGCCTGGGAGCGTCTCGGGATGCCCCAGGAGGAGGTCACTAATGTTGCTCTGGAGCGGGAAGTCTGGAGCTATCTGGTGGAGCTGTTGCCCCCGCGACGTGACTACGGATAAGCGGTTGAAGATGGGTGGCTTTTCAGGGGTATCTGTCCTTGTTTTCTCTCTGGTGGTCAGATGGTGGCCGCGCCAACTCCCCCGTCGGTCGCCGCAAACGCTTCAAAGTGTTTGTGGTGTGCGTATGCCGCGGCCTCCTAGCAACAGGTAACACTAGAACTCAGCGGCTGTCATTACTATTAAGTGGCGCGGCGGGGTCGGATATCCTCCTTGACTGGCCTTTCACCACATGGCACCACTTGAACGTGGTTGAATGAATGAATGTTAGGCTGCAACGATTAGTCGATTAATCGATGACTAATCGATTATGAAATTAATCGACAACTAATGCAATAATCGATAATCGCCAAGGAGTTGAATCATTGTTACTTTCATCAGGTTGTTTTTTTTTTTTCCGACAAAGTGTCATTACCAGTGTCAGTGGTTTACACAAATTTGATATTACTTAATAATTTCTGAAAATCCAGAACATGATTAATAATTATTCAACATTATTCATAAAAAAAGGTTAATATAAAGAAAACCATCAAAATATTAGAGTAAAAATTAATTGTATTTTTAAATGAGTTTGTGATTAATTGTAACTAAATTGTTGTATATTGTATGCAAATCCCAACTGCCATTGGGAATAACAAATATTCAACACCTTTGAGCGGTTAGCGTTTTGGAGGGACCCTAACAAAATTAGTGGATCGTTTTTTTTTATTCATTCATTTTTTTGGTTAGGGGGTTCACTTAACCGTACGTATACGTATACTCTGCCGTTCTAGCAGCAAAAATAAACATAACATACTTTATTTCGTCACAGATACAGTGAAATTCATCCTCCGCATTTAACCCATCCCTGAGGAGCGGTGGGCAGCCGCGTGCGCAGCGCCCGGGGGCCAACTCCAGATTCTGAGCCAATGCCTTGGCCAGGGGCACTGACTGGAGCAGGTTAACTAGAACATGTTTTTGGTGGTGGGGGAAACCGGAGTGCCCGGAGGAAACCCACGCAGACACGGGGAGAACATGTAAACTCCACACAGAAAGGACCTGTCCGGGCTGGGATTCGAACCCAGGACCGTCTAGCTGTGAGGCAGCAATGCTAACCACTGCGCCACCGTGCTTCCCCCCAGTAATTAAGGGGGGGGCAGGAGGGCTATTTAAGGGTCGGCGTAGTCTGCAGGGTCAAGGATCTAACTATGAGAGTTTTTAGAAGGGTGAAAGAGACAGTGACTTCCTTTCGCCTGCAGGCTCCGCTCATTGCCCGAAGTCACCGGCCCTAGAGGACGCCTTAAGACGTCGGCTGCCTGACCTGGTTCGCCAGCAGGAGTTGCTGCAGGCCGCCCCTCACCCGTAGACACTCATAGAAGGGATTGGCAGGAGATATGTAGAAGGCACAAAAATAACTTGTTAAGGGCCACATAACCATCAAGTGTCATCATTGTAACTCCAACCAGACAAAGTGACTGGCCAATGACAGTGAAATGGCCAATCTCAGGCTTGACTACGTATTCGTCCTTAACAGAGTTGGGAATTATGGAAGCAGTTGAGGAGACGAATAAGTTCGGAAGTAATAATAAGAAATAAAAATATTAAAAAGGAGGAGAAACTAAATTTAAAAATATCCAATAAAAATAAAAATCATAGCCGTAGGTGAAGTAGTGGTAAAGAGGGAGAGATGACAGTAAAAAAATATATATAAATAATAACGATAATAATTATAATAATAAAAATAATAAGTAATACTATATAAAGGAGACACGAAGAGGAGAGGTATGTCAGCCATTGTTATATGGTGGGCCCGACTCGATAGAACATAGCTGAGAGAACATTAGACCGTATAACCTAGGAGATACGTAAGCATAATAAAAACTAAAAGAGTCAGGAGAAATAAAATAAGATAATGGTAATGACAATAAAACTGAAAATTTTAACACTATCAACATTAGAGAGGGGGGGCGGCCCGGGGAGGTCGCCCTGTGTATTTTCCAAGAAGAGTAATTTGAGAAAAAAGAGAAAGAGAAAAAACACAGAATTACTATGTTTTCAAATAAAATAAATAAATAGCGAGGAGTATAAAATAAATATAGATAAATAAATAATAGTGCGATAATAAAAGAAAAGGAGAGATTAGTTATGGAAGAAAGGTAAAACCTATTAGCCATGAAGGTGGGACATAAACTGCCAAGACAGATAAGCTACCCATTAACATGTAAAATGCGTCCTACTAATAGAACAAAAGATTTAACATTAACATTACATTACCATTGTTTAACATTAAGTTAAACAATGGTGTATCAAGTCGGGCTCGGGGTGGGAGAGCCCCGAGCGGGAGATGTCTGGCAAGAAGCGAGGTATTTCTGTGTTCATCTACCAAGCGTAAAAACATAAAATTACCCTTTTTAGTGCGGATTCGAAGCCGCGCAGGAGATAGCAGGGCCGGCCGCAGTCCACTCTGCCAAAGCTCTTTCATGACATCTCGGTACTTGTTCCTCTCAGCCACTGTGTCCGGTGTAAAGTTCTCAAAGACGCCGATCCTCGCGCCGGTGTACACCAGGGATCCTCTCTTCTCCCTGGCCGCGCGAATCACCACCTCCTTGGCCTGCAAATGGTGAAGCTGAGCCACTATGGTTCTCGGGTGGGCGCCGCCGGACCCCGGGATACGGAACGCAAAGTCAACGCTCGGTGGCCACAGGAACATGTTCTGGCTGAGTACTTCCGTGATAATTTTGGTGACAAGGGTAGAAAGTCTCCCCCCAGCCGCCGCCTCCGGGACCCCGGTCAGGCGGATCTGGGAGCGGGTCATCTTAGATGCGTTGTCCGTGGCTAGTAGCATAGCTGACTTAGTTAGCTGCTCGGTAGCTCTCAACCGGGCCTCCATCTCCCTCATCTGGTCACTCGCCTCGTTGGCGGCCGCCTCCAATGCTAGCACCCGATTAGTAACGGCTTTAAGATCTACGGACAGGGTATCTATTTTAGCCCCAAGGCTTCCGATTATTTCACGAGTCATTGTGTTGGCCCAAGCGGGCGGATGTTCGTCAATGGAGTTGCTATCCTCGTTAGCCTCCGCCATGCTAGCCGGGCTTGAGGTAGGCGTATCCTGCGCGAGGCCTCCTTCCGTCACAGGCTCCAGATCACGCGCGTGCGGGCCGAAAGAAAGGGTACGCTGCGACAACTTCTTGGGCATCGCAGACGGAATAAAGTAATGCAACTGGTAGCGACAGTGTATAATGGGTCGAAATCCTACTAGAAAAAAGTGCGCAAATTAGAAAAAGATGTATAAAGAGGAGAATCACAAAAAGGACAGGAGCAAAAAGGACAGGAGCGAGCTTACACACGTGTGGTTCACATGGTCCCCAAACCGGAAGTCCCCTTTAGCAGCCTGTTTTAACCCATTTAAAGATAGTTTCTAATTGATGCTTTAATGTATATTGTCGGGATTATTAACGATTCATTGTGTGAGGGCAGTCATAATTTCACTAACACGTCAGATTTGGCGTTAATATTTTTCATTTCAGCGCCCATAGGATCCCATTCATTCCGACTCTGTCATTGGCGCCCCTAGCGGACAGTACCACCGGAATGCCCAGGATTCCCTCAGAGTCTAAAGGTCGATTTATACTCCTGACGCGTCGCCTCTGCAACCGTCAGATCTGTCTCTGTGCACGACAGCCGTCCCCGCACAGAGGTTCTGCAACCGTCACCGCACACCTCACAAAAATCCTGACGACGCGTGGACAAGAAAAAGCAGCTGTGATTGGTCCTTGGCATACCTTTCCGGCTGTCTGTGTTGTAGAAAATACATAAGAGTTTAACTTTTTTTTTTTTTTTACTTAGAACTGACCATGGATTTATTTCATTTTGGTTGAACATACAAAAATAATGCTAAACCGTTAGAAGGTGGCTGCGCTGTATTTCGGTGAGCAATTACTAACTCCCCGATGGCCTCTTCTCACTGCAACGGCAGGATATTCCCGGGTCGACAATCCCGCCATGATCGCGCCACTACGATTTTGGTGTCTGTTCTCACAGCCCTAGTAAAGGGGTAAAATTTGCGGGAATTGTTCGTTTTCCCACTAGGCTGCCGCAAGGCCCCAATATCCCGCCTCGTGTATGTGTGTCCGTGTGAATGTATTTGTCACGGGTGCCAGTACTTCTTACTGCACACACTTTGCCAATTGCTCCACCGAAACAGCGTTTGACTTCATCGTGATGCTGCTGATGTAAATTGTGATCAACACTTATACAGGGATATTTCCTCCCTGCTGCTTGTGCCGTGATGTGCGCGTGCATGTGGCGCTGCGTGCATGTGGAGAGAGTCGTGTGTCCACGCTTCACCCGCGTTCTTCATCCCTCGCCCAGCGAGGGTGATCTTTTTATATATGCGATCTGTTCACGTTGTCCATCCAGAAAATCAACTTGAATATACTACTGGGTTCCGCTGTTCTGTGACGCGTGATGTGTGTGTGTGTGTGTCTATGAGTGTGTGTGTGCGTTTGTGTGTGTGTGTGTGTGTGAACGAATTGAGAACGTAAGAGAGTTTGGAGGTTTGACAGTGGTGTGTCTCTTATCCTCCAATCAGGAGTCAGTATTCACGTACTCACGGTCAGCTGTCAAAATTACGACGAATGCACAAACACACGCACACACACGCGCACGCAGACACACATGCACACACACTAACACTCGCCCCCTACCTCTCTCTCACACACACACACACGCAAACAAACTATTTGTTTGTAGAGGTCCGATGGTGAGCAGCGTGTGCGCGTGCACATGTGTGTTTTCCGAGGGAGAAAGAAGGAAAACAATCGGGCACAAAGTGATAGAAGTTCAAAAGCTGACGACCTGAGCGTCATCAAAATGTGCAAACATTTAAAACACGTTTTGGACTATTTTTCCTTATTTATTTTGGAGCAGATTATTGGCTCCCGCTGCAGAAATGCCCAGCGTGTGTCAGACCATATACATGCTCCATCACCCTGCGAGGAGCAACGGTGGTTTGGTTCCTCACTGGAGGCCGTTCCGGCATGATGCCGGCATTGAGACTACCCTCCTTGGCGGGATATTTGCGCAACATTCGGGGGTCAGCTGTCACGCGAATGTCACCCCGATTTTACGCCTCGGTTTCTCACCGACAGCAACGCCGGCAAAATGCCGGGATGATCACCCCAACAAACGCCTGTGAGAACGCGCCCAATGATTCATGTGAGCCGCAGCCGCCGACGGTGGTTTGACGGCCATCTCACTGTGTGTCTAGGTGTAAAAGAGCGTGAGAACTTGTCTCTGAAGCGATCTCGGTTTGGCTGTTTCGCCCGCACCAGAATTCAGGATTTTTTTTTCCAGACCAACACAAAAAGTCTGCCAGACGGACTTTTTTGGTTTAGTTCGAACTAGAGCTGCACAATAAATCAATTTGAAATCAAAATCAGATTTATTTGTTTGGACGATTGCAAATACAGTAAAATCGATTTTCCCATCACTCAGTGTATTTACGGTAGCGCCTCGTGTTTCCCCCTCGGACTCGCCCCCTTCTTCATACACTGCAGTTCCTCTGGCTGGTGGTGGAGTCTGCAGGCAGCACTGATCTGGTTTCCGAGCGAAATGGCACTTTAAATCTGTTGTGTGGAATTGGTTCGGCTTTGCAACTACTAGTTTACATCACATGGTAAAGTGTTACGGTGCTACAGCGCTAAAGGATAGTAGCACAACAAATATTTTCCAACTCCTAGAAAACGGACTTCCAGCGAAACAGTGTGTTGTTGTTATGCTAGTGGCTAAAGATGGCTGGGCCACTGTCCCAAACTTTCCGCGGGGATTTCCACATCGCGATAGACACGGCTCCGGATTTAAAAACGTTGAAGGTGCTTGTTGTGCAATACCCGCCACCGAGCCGAAAATATTTCAAATAGACACTGCGTTGCCCCGGGATGCTGCTATGGTCGGCAACAAATGCTGATCTGTGATGTGAACTCCATTTATCTTTTAACGAATGCTTGTTTATTTACATTTTGTACCAAAATATATTTCACTCCGTTTGTAATGGAGTAGTTGAACTGTGTATATAGTCTGCACGTCTAAAGGCGAGAGTACAAAACGGTGCCCCCTGACGGCATTTTATGGTCATTGCAGGACGCATCTTACAACTAGAAACAAGCGTTTATATATAATATAATATAATATAATTGTAATTTGGATGGTTTAATCAACAATTTTCATTTTTTCCAAAATCGTGCAGCTCTAGTTCGAACTAGAGTGGGCGGGTGTGAATACACCCTAAAAATTTGAATTCAGGAGGCTTGAATTCAGGAGGCTGGTGAATTCCGTGTTCGATGTTGCACATTATTTGCAGAGTTCAACATCACAGCAGGGGGGAGGAAACTGTTTTTTTTTTTAAGTTATTTTTTCCGGCGCCAGCGTCGTTTTTCCATCTTTATTGGATAGGATTAGTCGGAAACTGGGTTGAAGAGATTGGGCGTAGATGTTGCAGACAAGTCGACGAGCGTAGTCGACGAGCGTAGTCGAACTCGCGATACTGCGGACGCTGCGGAAACTGTTTTTAACTCCCAGAAGGCCGGCCCTATTTCAGCCACTCACATGGCCAATTTTCAATGCTTCAAATAACTCTGGATAAAAAAATATAAAGCATAACATTTCCATACATGGTTGTCTTTTTCTGAATCACCTTGGCTTTCACCTACCAGTGAGTCACTACAAAAGACACAAAAGGTTTTTGTAGTTAATTTGAAAATAAGGTGAATAAATAACGTCCACTTCCGCTCACTAACCCTTTTATAAAAACCACCCAAGTTGTGAAAGTGTTGAACTTTTTATCTGAAAATCACCGCAGCACGCCATGGGGGTGTGGTCGCAATAGCGGGGCGGAGCGTGAAGGGATGAAGGTCAGACTTTATGGGCGTCACCTCTTAAACCAATACGGCAAATGTAATTCTAAAAATGAATATTAGAAAGAAGAAGTATTTTAACAATGACAAACACACCTGTAGTCCAGGGCTATCCAATTGGCGGCCCGCGTGACAAATCCGGCCCGCCAATCAAGTTTTTCTGGCCCACGGAAGTGATTTTTTTTTTTTTGTCAATGTTTTATCTAACTGAGATTCTATTCTTTACCTCACCAGATGCACTAGAAATGTGTTGTTGAGGGTTGAGGCTAACTGAGATTCTTTTCTTTACCTCAACAGATGCACTCGAAATGTGTTGTTGAGGGTTGAGGCTAACTGAGATTCTGTTCTTTACCTCAACAGATGCACTAGAAATGTGTTGTTGAGGGTTGAGGCTAACTGGGATTCTGTTCTTTACCTCAACAGATGCACTAGAAATGTGTTGTTGAGGGTTGAGGCTAACTGAGATTCTGTTCTTTACCTCAACAGATGCACTAGAAATGTGTTGTTGAGGGTTGAGGCTAACTGAGATTCTGTTCTTTACCTCACCAGATGCACTAGAAATGTGTTGTTGAGGGTTGAGGCTAACTGAGATTCTTTTCTTTACCTCAACAGATGCACTCGAAATGTGTTGAGGTAAAGAACAGAATCTCAGTTAGCCTCAACCACACATTTCAAGTGCATCTGTT
>OMKY01254004.1:4682-19039 GCA_900302395.1 Bregmaceros cantori
TATTGGCTCTGTGCCCTGTTCTTCCAAGGTCCTTCAGAACCTGGGCAAAGACAAGTTCCCTCTGCAGTCCTTTGAGCAGGTCGGCACTCGGATCGCCAAGGTGTTGGAAAAGGTATGATCAAACTGTGATTGTATAAAGGCCGGTTGGATGTTACATAACAAGAGGACAGTAAGAGAAATATTAATGAATTAGGTGTGATGTTTTGTCGGCTCTAAACCACACTTTAACATTTATGGCCAAAGAGCAACATTCCTGGATAAGGCGCTAGGTTCCACACATCACTAATTGATAGTGCATTATGGCTGAAGGAGGTTTTCCTAAAATGAGCCTCAATATCCCTGTCACCATCATGTGAGTGACCTGTGTCTGATGGGTCAATGGGCCTGACGATAACATTTTGCAAAGGGTGTGGCGTGCGGCCATGTAGAAATTCCTAAAATGAATGGATTTAAGAGAATTTATACACATTTCCAAAGTTATAAAGGTTTGAAATTCACTCTAGACCTATTCAATCTAGAATTGAAAAAATGATTTTGTTCCTGAAATCTCGACTTGAATTTCCAATTTGAATCATTTCCTTATTCAAAATTTGTATTATTATGGCTATTATTATTTTATTTTTTTATTTTTTTTCAAAATTTGCAAACTCTGCCCCTACTTAGACTGAAGTACAGAGAATGCACACTTGGGCTTGGGATTAAGTTAAAGAAGTTTAATTTATTGTTAAACGTATACCTGTATCCCAGGGTATTTTGAGACGATGTTGCAAAGGAATACATTTGATTATTGATTGATTTATGTCACCCAAGTCTACACTGAATGGTGGCAATGTGCCTGATCTGATTAGTTGTGGAGATAAATGTTTAATTAAAAATGAGCTCCATGAGATGTTGTAATAGATGCACGTTGTGTCCTGTTCAGAATCAAACGTCGTGGGTGTTATCCAGTATGGCTGCACTCTACTGGAGGGTCAAAGGTCAGGGAAAGAGGGCCATTGACTGTCTGCGACAGGCACTGAACTCGGCCCCTCATCATATGAAGGCAAGACACTGAATTACTGTATTCATGACAACTTGATGATGCTCACTATCAGGGCTCCGAACCGGTTCCAGGAACGAAAAATAAAAATGAAGGAAATGTACTGAATTTTACAAGGAGCGGAAACGGAAACGAAAAAAGATTTCTTCAACTGTTCCAGAACAGAAACGGAACATTATGAAATCCACAAACCGGTTAACGTTTTTTTTTTTTTTCGTTCTCTATATATTTTTAACATATCCTATGTCTGGGAGACTTTTTCCGTCCACTTTCACAGTCAGTCATCAAGCCCGATGCATCTGGGGCTCCATCTTGTGGACCGACGAGGAAGTGAATGTTATGCCATTTTAAACCCGGTTTTCACACCCACCAAATATATTTTGTATAAACTATATAAAAAGCGTAATATTTCACAAAATTAGGAACTTTAAGAACGAACGAAATTTTTGCCTTCCGAACCGGTTCAGGATCAATATTTTTGTGGCGGAACGGTTCCGAGAACGAAAGCGTTAAAGATAGGCCTGGCTGAACCGTTCAGAACGGAACGTTTGAAATATAATTTGGTTTTCAAGCCCTGCTCACTATATCCTCCCTTCCTTTATTCATGCTAGCTTCTGATCAGCTTGTTCTGTATTTGATGTTCATAGGACGTTCCTTTGATCAGCTTGGCCAACATCTTCCAGAACGCTCGTCTGTGGGACGATGCCCTCACTGTGGCTCGCATGGCAGTGGAGATCGCGCCACACTTTGTGGTGAACCATTTCACCCTGGCTAACGTCTACATCGCTATGGTAACACATCATGTCTCCGCCCACTAGGTGGCAGCCTGACGGTGTGCCAGGGAACAAAAAAATAATGTTGTTGGGTTTCTAAAAAAGTACAAAGAACAAACCATCATTAGATTTGACTGTCTAGAAAATAATGGTGTCTTCATTGCGTGAATGTGTTGTGCTATATTGCGATATAGCTTTTATTAACCCTTTGGGCATCAACGCCTTTGCAAATAAATACAATTTTCCCGCCTTTGTCTCACGATCACCCATGAACCATGACTGACGTGTGCGTTTCAACTGCCGTATACCTGCTCTAAAAAGAGCGTAACCGTGTGTACAAACCGAAGGTGGGGGAACTGGGCGAGAAAACTTGCTTTGGAAGCTTGTAACGTGTTGCTGCATTTTATTTTGACAACAGCTGATTTGTGAAAGGAGAGCGGCGGCGCCAGTGCATTTAACATCGTACGTAGTCCAATATCACTTTTATCCAGGCTTTGGAGAACGGGAGAAGCTGACACTGGCGCTCTGCTAGCTCTCTCCATCTCTCTCTGTCCTCGGTCATTCGCATGGTGTGATTCAGCCTGCAATCCAACATAGTTAGATTGTCAAGGATCGTGAATATAATTATTATTCTGCTAGTGCAGTTTCTACTTTTTAGTAGTAGCAAAAACAATAGTCTTGTGTCAGCGGTGAAATGGGGATTGAAAGCGGGGCGGAATCCACCGCGGTGCCCTCTCACCCAGGGACGGGTCCCTCCACCTCCCGGAGCTCCGGAGACCCGTCTTGTGGAGGGACGGGAATCCCTTGCTGCTTCCGTCTCCTTCCGCAAGATTATTGTTTTTATTACTATTAAAAAGTGAACGGGGCCTGCCGCTTGCCAAAAAAAACCCAATAGCAGAAGAATAATTATATTCACTAGGCTTGACAATCCGACTATGTTGGATTGGAGGTGGAAAGGGGGACGAGGACATGGAGAGATGGAGTGAGATAGCGGAGCGCCAGTGTCTGCTTCTCCCGTTCACCCCTCCACCTCCCCTCCACCAAAAAATGAATCCAACGCTGCTCTGTGACCGCCCCAATAGATGTTTTATCCTCTGCGTCTTGGCATTTTTGGCAGCTAAATGATGCAAACGCGACAGAACGTTACATCGCTCAATCGCCAGGTAGCGGGAGGGAGCACCTAACAATTCACTTTTAATATTAATTTTGGGTCTGAAATCCCCCAGTTTGCTTTGTACACACTGTTAGGGGTAAGCATTATTCATCAAGCAACCATTATCTGATGAAGTGTGTTAATGTTATTCCCTGGGTGTTCTTTGTGTTTCAGGAGGAGTTCGAGAAAGCCATGCGTTGGTACGAGTCCACCCTGAAGCTCCAGCCCGAGTTTGCTCCGGCCAAAGATCGGCTTCGAACCATCCAGTGTTACCTGCTGAGCAAGAGAGAGCGACGCCAGCCTTAACCCATCTCTCAACACCATCCACAGCAAACTCGCAGCCAGGGAGATGTACAATTTCTGCTTAGAAATAAAACCAATGTTTTTTTGTCTTTGCAATCTCAATTTTTAATTTTGATTGCACTTTTTCTAAAGTGGAAAGAAAACCCCAGCAATTGATGCATTATCAGTTTTTATAAATTATTTAAACTTTAACTGTTTCAGTGCCAAAAATAATTTGCACAAAACATATGTGCAATATAGTGGCATGGAAAATGTTTGGCCCTGAAAGGGTTAACATTTTATTCTAAAATATTTTTGTTCGAAAAACATTGCAGTATTTTTTATTTGGAAAGGGGTACCCCCAGAAATCTCATATTTGGCTTTTAAATGTATGTTCCCAGGACCAACGTTGTTATAACGTATAACCAAACCAGCGAAATCAGTGATTTCGGCAATGTGGCTATACTGAAGTTTTGAATCTATCGGACCAATGTGCAGTATTATCCCCAATGAGAGGTGCACTAGCTGTTTTGATGCAAACTGTTTATGTAGTACCAGCCAGACCCTTCAAGTGGCAGCAGTGACACTGTGTATTTGGAGGTTGTGGTAATTTCCACAAGTGTACGTTGTTTGTTTGACTTACTGTTTGACCTGGGAAGTGGGAAAAGTAATATTTTTGGATCAATTGGCTGAGCGGAGTACGACTTTGTGAAACATTTACAAACATATCAATATTCTATAAAACAATCAGGTCATAATATATTGCATTAGTAGTAAGAACAAATTCTACAAATACAGCACTTTTTAACCCGGGAAATCAAATCTTAAAAATTCCTAAAATTATCCTCAAAAACTGATCAATACAGTACAGTACTTCATGGACGATAAGTCCATGTGCACACAATCAACCTACATGACATAGTTTGCAACGGAAATAATATCAACACACTGAGAGCATCCGTACATGAATCCCTGTCATACCAGGAACCAAGAGAAACATTTCAGCCTTTGTTGATAGAACCATCAACTGTGGGAACATCCAATAACTTGGTTGTTATCTTTCAGTCAGGACTCACAGAAATCACAACCTCAGAAAGATGCCAGTTAGATGCTACTCTTTAACTTAATTTTTAAACTGTGTTTGCCAAACACTTGAGTCTCAATGGGCACCACAGTCAAATCATTATAAATGCTATTTTCCCTGGGAAGGAGAAACCCTGTTCTTGAAATTACAAGCTGGTATGTTAAGATATAATTTCTTCCGCAATATTTGGTGGACTTTCAAACATCGGTGCAAAGTGGGTGATGTGGAAAGGGTTAACAAAGGGATGTTTACTTCTACAAAAATAGCTTTTGATGTCTTTGGCAATAAACATGTTTTTGAGGGGTTTTTTTTAGAAGTGCTTGGCAGTGTTAACAAAAGTGTAAACGTTAAATCCAACTTGCTTGTTGGTACCTCTGTGGCAACCTCTGTGGCAAACCTGGGGTTGTTGTTATTCCGAAATGGGTATCGGATTGTACCTACCCCCCAGCTAGAGGTGGAAAATATACAGAAAAAATAAAAACTTGGTCAGATCTGAAATTTTCTGGATTTTTTTCCTCTAAAGTTTGAATATTTCAATTGCTTACAAAGCATTCTAAGAGTGAACATCTCTGGAGATCTGCTGCCCTCTAGTGGTGTGCATTAGGAACTGATGTGTGTGTTTGTATATATTCTCCCCTACTGCCTTCTTTGATCATTGGGTCTGGTAATACCAGGGTCGAAAAACGTGTCAAAAGTGTCAATCAAATCGTGTTATCCAATGACCGCGAAGTAGGTGGGACAACCAAACTACGCCTGCCTCTCACGACATCTATACTAAACTCTGCTCACGTCATGCGTCACCCATACCAAACTTTGCCCACGTCTCGATTCAAATAATTGGATTAAAATGATTGGTCTGGCTCAGATACGAGCGATGACTGCCTGATATTATCCGACCCAATGCAACGTCTAGCAATGTGTGATGTGTTGGTTCTGGCTCACCAGGCTACAGGGAGTCTAGACTATAACTTAAAATGCGACCACCACATTGTTGAAATCAAACTTTGTCAGTGACATTATCTTACTACGTGTTGCAGCCATTACATCCATACGTCCAAAGTCAACGGGCCTTGTGTAGTTGGATGAACTACAAGTAAAAGCACTGGCAAAAGTAAAAACTACTTTTTAGGCTGCACGAAACACCACTGCCCTCTTTGCCGGATGTCCGTGTGGGTTCTGACATGCTCTATGAAATCTAAACCGCTTGGAATGTCATTACGAATGCTTAGGATTTTCCCATAATTTGTACAAAAGCTCTATGAATAACCACTTATTTTATTTACACCTATAATTTCAAGAGCCACCTCAGGGGCCTGAAAAAATGTCTTTTTCAGGCCCCCCTTTTTTGGTTTAATAATAGAACAATCCCACATTGAGTGCTTATTTCCCCTTAATTCATCATTAAACAAACCCCTCAATTCTCAATCATCATTCAACTTGCCTATGCAGTCGTCCTCTTAAAGGTGTTTCTCCGAAAACAAAGCTAAAACAATGTGTACTTTCCAATCTATTGTATATGAAATTTAGAGAATAACTTCACAATTTGTTATGATTCATTGAAACGGTGCAGCGGTTACAACTTAAAGTGTTTGAAATAATTTCCCAATTTGGATCAAAAAAATTATTCTGATTCTTAAAAAAAATACTTTTAACGTTTTTAGGTGATTTATTTTCGTGGTGGAAAAACGAAATACATTTCTGTAGGGGAGGGGCAATGAATTTCAGCTCTCCAACAGACCCTAGAATGACCTCTAAATAAGATCACAGCCAGTTTCATATGACTTTTATTAAGTACCATTGCATTACTTTAATCTGGAATTGGATCACATAACTGGCGGTTTTTAATCATTTGTAACTAAAGTATAACGCGTAATCTTCCCAACGCTGTGTATTGATGTGTAGACCACGAGGTGGCAGCAACATATCCTGGTGTAACCGAGCGTAACACTGGCGTCTATCGACTTTTGGGTATGCGCCACAAACGAACTTACTCATTTAATAACATGTAATCGGCAGTGCAACCAAATGTATTAATTTCACCCATTCCAATGATGTTTTTAATTCTTGCAATTCGGGAGTTTGGTGCTAAATGCCGCTATGTAAATATAATGTGATGCAGGCGGGGTTTCCTGTAGTTCTTGCTGCATGCACATTTACAGGTCACCGATGGTGTTGCCAGTTGCATATTTTAAAATGTAGTTGTGAATACAGTTGCTATTTGTGTAACATGATTACTATAATCTGATTACATATCATCCGTTATTACCCACTCCTGTATACACACGCGCATTGTCCGTCCACCCCTCCCAAACCGTCGCCGGGCGGAATAGACTATGTGACTAAAAACAGCTGTAGGTATTTCTGGACGCCCCCACCGACACTATTCCTGTATTGCAGTATATTTTGGTCGGCGATCTCTGAGGATGCTCTGTAGAGAAAGAGAAAAAATGCTGCTGCGTTCAAAACCCCCTGTTTAACTACAGAAGGACCTCGAGAATAAACACACAGAGTCAATAAATAGAACAAGGGAAACGTTTCGATTTGCAATGGTCGTATATTTTGGGGGGAGGTTGCGTCACACAATTTTAATCCACATACAAAATTAAAACGCCTGAATTCAGTTTGTCATTTTTCTCTCTTTCCAACACACACAAATACCTAGGGGAGACCGCGGATGGTTGTGACAAGGGGTAGTTGTAACACTCTCAGAGTTAAACACTGACTTTTTTTAGCCAAAAAACGTTTTCAGGTAAGAAAGTAAAAAATTCCAACTATAAAAATTACAACTATTTTGCATATTTGCATATTGTCCATAGTGTTGTTTGACTAATATAAGGTCAAGTGGTAGGTACAAAGTAGTTTGTTCATCAAAAATTCAAACTAAAGTGTTATTTAAAGTTAATTCTTCACTATTATTTATTTTATATGATGAGTATTGTAGTGAATGGTGCCGCTGCGGCTGGGTGCCGCGGGGCATGGTGTCACTGACAGTGCTGTTTAAATATGCTTTAAAAAGCTTGGCCTCTTGTTGACAACTTCCAGACGTATCTACCCCGAGCGCTCCTGCTTGCTCGTCCACGTGGGGGCGCCCCATCATCCCATTGATGTCCAGAAGTGGGATCGCCCCGCTCGGTCAGATGGTGGGGGACAGTGTGGAAGCTGAGCTCCCAGGGACAGAAGCCTTGTGGGAGCTGGAATGGGGCAGTGTAGCGACTAATGTAAATGTAATAATGTAAATAATTTCAGGCAATAGTAATTTGTAGTGAAGCCAAAGGTATAACACAAACAACTTGCACCGTTGCTTGTTGCATAAAGATCACTCCAAACTGTTGTGGCGGGAATCGTGCACGCACTCCACCTACCGAACGACATCACTCCCGTATCGCACACAACAGACCCGACGCCAATCTATGCATCCGGGCGGGCTGGACAACGCCGCCCCGGGTCTAACGCGGCGGAATAAACTTCCCTTGAATGCCGAGCAGATTGCCATGACCCACTGCCTGTCATTGTTCATCTATCTAGTCCCCGAAGTTGAGTATTCAACATCGACTACGTGACGCTTCACTCGACATTCCACTCTCACTGGCGGGTGGATTCCCCTTCTACCAATGATTATTGCTAGATAATTCTTTCATGTACTCATTTACCTACAACTAGACGTTCAGTTGTCACCAACTATTGTATTCATTAAAGGAGTTTGCAACTCCTTTCTTTCTTTGTCTCTTGGGTCTTTACTACTAGTTAGTCGTTTGTACCAAAAACATTATGGGGACCTTTGCTGTATGGGTGAACAGCAATGGTTCTCTCAGTCTTTCCCTTTCTCGCACAACACACCAAAGACGCACATAATGCACATAATGCAGTTGGCTAATGTTGTAGTATTACTAGTGGTGTCCGTTTCTGTCCATGAGCAACTTGGAAAATCTGAGTTACATTAGGAAATACTTCCCAAAATGTTCAATTAATATCCCCTAAACAACATTTTTTTCTTTTTTTGGATTTTTGATATTCTAATGATGACAAACTCTAAATGATGTACACATTCTCGTTGCCATGCGATGTGCGCAACTACGACTCCACGGTCTTCAACATTCCAACATTTCAACACTATCACTGAAACCAAACATCTACCAACCAAGCTGCAGGCGCCCCGTTAAACCAACTCGGCTACAACCACTAAATGAGAGATACACGTTCAAATAATAGAATGTCTTTAACAAAGCATACTGCAGCTTTCTGGGAGGATTCGAGTTGGGACTTGAAGAATTTGCCTATATTGTGTCCAATGGCGCCATCGTTTGACCATTCTGAACACTTACAATATAGGAACTTATTGGAGAATATAAAAGTACCGGTAATTTTTAGATTGTATTGGATTTTATTTGTGGTCTTTTGCACTTTCAAAAATCTACACCATTCCTATCGACATGGATCCGAAATAAGTCGGAATTGCTGTATTTATTTTCATGTTACTACTGAATTTTATTTCAGAACCAGACAGCTGAATTTGTGTTGTAGTTTGCTCTGGGCCAGTATTCAAATTGAGTGTATTATTAAATGAACGTCGTCATTAAGACTTTGGTCCCTGGATGGAATTTTCTTCTTTGTTTTATACAAAATATTCCCACAGTCACTGCACTCTGGAGTATGCATTTTATTTGTTTTTGCCGCTTATTCTGCTAACCAACAGAAACGACGAGTCCAGGGCCGAAACATCCATGATTTCCTGGCTGACGACCCTGCATCAAGAGGGCGCTGTAAGATGTGCGTCAGACAGGAATGCCAAAGCGGGATAATGGCTTCCAACACCAGGGCATTGGATGCTGTCTGGGCAGATGATCTGAGCCCTTTCCCCAACTACCTCGCGGTCCAACTATGTTGTCGTGTCGACATGTTTTTCTGCCCCCCCCCTATTTCTTGTCTATCTCTCCCAATGCTCCTTCCCTGCCCAAAGTTAGTTTGAGAAGGGCTTTCTTTGGATTAAACAACCATAGGGCCCCTGGGTCACAGGAAACGGCAATCAAAGGGCCCCTGGGCTATGCGGTACGGCGACTAGAGCGCCTAGGTTGGAGGGGTTGGGTTGGTATGGGCTCGGACCTTGCAATCTCCTTGCCCTGGGGCCCAGACCCACCTTAATCGGGGCCTGCCTCACAGCTCCGGTCCACAATAACTTCCAACAGCCCTGTGACGAGGGCTTGAAAACGAAATTATTTTTTAAAAAGTTCAGTTCCGAACGGTTCAGGCAGGCCTATGTTTAACGTTTTAGTTCTCGGAACTGTTCCGCTACCAAAATATCGGTCGTGAACCGGTTCGGAACGCAAACATTTTGTTCATTCTTAAAGTTCCTTATATTGTGCACTGTTACGTTTTTAGATATAGTTAGTACAAATATATTTTCTGGACTTTCAAACTTGCCACTGTATTAACGTGAAAACCAGCTTTGAAACACCATTATATTCACTTCCTCGTCTGTCCACAAGATGGAGCCCCAGATACATGGAGTTAATGACTGACAGTGAAAGTTGGATGAATGCACAACGGGAAATGGTCTCCCAGACATAGGATATGTTCAAATATATAGAGAACAGAAAAAAAACGTTTTTAACCGGTTTTGTGGATTTCATAATGTTCCGTCTCTGTTCCGGAACAGTTGAGAAATCTTTTTTCGTTTCCGTTTCCGCTCTTCATAAAATTCTGTAAAATTCTGTTCGTTTTCGGTTTTCGTTTTCGTTACTTGAACCGGTTCGGAGCCCTGCCTGTGACTCAACGCTGTCCCCAACAGTGAGGTGTAAATTAGAGGTTTGTTGTAAAAGTCATTTCTCATATCAATAGAGCTGTTGCCCGTCACGCCACGGCTTGGCGGCGGCAGCTGGGGGGTCTGACGTACAGTGAAGTATACGTACGATTAAGTGGCATTATTTCAATTTCACGTTCATTATATACCACAGCGTAGTTATACTGCCATCTGCTGGTGATTCATATACCTGGAACAAATTAATAATAGAACAGTTTTAAACAGACAATGTTAAGCAAATATCGCTCGCAGCCTCTTTGGTTGACCGCGATCTGGCTAGCAGCATGGGTGCCGCCGCCAAGTCGCGGGGCCACCGTGCAACAGCCCTATTGCAGTTGTGGTGTAGCAATCCCGCCTGCGGTGCATCAAGGGAGTTTGTGGCTGGCGGGGTTCCGTCCATGGTTGCCTGCGCATGCACGCCTATGGCATCCGTTTGTATTTTGTCAAACATTTAAAATCAACAAATAAAATCTTCAGCTTCATGTCCCGGCACCTATTAAAGCCATGTGAAGTGGGTTCTGTGCGACAGTGGGTCGTGGTAGTGGCTAATGTAAGCAATGTTGGCAGGCGACCTTGAAGAGGAGAAGAGGAGGGCAATCAGAGCCATTTACTTGTTGGAATCTACGCATTCCTATGCTTACCTTGTCTGTGAGGGTCCGGGCTGTTGCGTGGGTTTTATCGAGAGGGGTCTTCATCCTGCTGGTGAGCAAGACTTCCCTCCATAAACTAAATGGATATATTACATAAACGTGTACATTACATTGTATAGCAGATATGTAGTGAATGGCATTTGACGCTGTGGTGCTGGTGATCAGAAGTCACAGAGCCACAAAAAAGCCTCTGGAGTTCAGGCATTAATGGAGATTGAGATTGAAATCGACCATGCACATTTTTTTTGGCTTGAATGGGACTCAGTCGAGTACAAAACTTGTTTCCGTTTGACTACTCTCTCCAGTCTAGTTTTGTCCTGGGCAGTGGTATTATCAAACCAGGCAGGCATGGAGAATATGAGGATGCTTTCATTGGTGGCCCTTTAAAAGTGGGTCATGACTGCCGGGCTGACCCTAAACTTCTTTAGCTCCCGTAGCAAGTATAGTCTCTGGTTAGCTTTGCTCACAAGTTGGTATTGAGCTCCCATGACAGTGAGTTATGAATGTTCGTCCCCAAAAACCAGAAGGAGGTTACCGTACCTACCTCTTCTCCATTAGTATGGGGTGGGGTAGCAGCAAAATCAATAAGCATCTCTTTTGTTTTTGAAATAAATGTTAAGTTTAATTTAATTATTTTAATTAATTTTAATTAATTAGTTTAATTGTGGTATGCGCACTAACATACTCACTTCTCCAAGTACAGTACTCAGACTCGTTATCATCATGGATAAGACCCACAACAGAGCAGTCATCCGCAAATTTGAATAGCATAACTGATTGTGTGCGTATGATTGACAGAAGTGTGTAAATAGAGAACACTGGAGTGGTGACTATAGACAGCCCTGCGGGCAGGCCTGGGAGAAGAAATCTGCTGAGCATTTTTGACTTAGACCGGCCCCCATAATTAGCGGAGCACATCTGACATGAAATTTACATAACTTATGTCTTATAAATGCACAAACGCTCTGGTCAAGGGGAAAAGGTGCACACTTTCACTCAAAAAAACGAGGTGTCTTCACGTTGAATTGTTTATTGAAAATTAATCTATGAATTGGTCATGCTCGCGCTGTCAGTACCTGGAGTTTGGAAAATATTTCAGCGTCCGCTGCTAATGTTTTTAATTTCTTAGCCCTGAGATTTTCAGCTTCAACTATTATTTTCTTTTTATCCATTTTGCATTGCGTCTTCCTCCATGACCACTCGGCAAACTGATGCGTAAATACTAGAAAGAGGTGGGTGGGGTCGTATCTTCCCGACTTCCCGTCCAAAATTATTGATTTGATATTTTCATTCAATCAACACACACACACACACACACACACACACTTTGTTTAATTACCAGACATGGCAAAAATACCCAGATACTTTTTACTTGAGTAAAAGTAAAACATAGTTGTACAAAAAACATTTTGAGGAAGATTACAGCACTGATTCAATTACCTACTTAAATACAGGCTGTCAGGTTCTGAAATGAATTCAAAATATTCAATAAGTTCTTTAGACTTCACTACACTAAAGTTCTGTAGATTTTACTTCACTCTGCTGTGAACAGTGAATGTGACTGTCTGCAGAGTGCAGTGAACAGAAGTGATCACAAGAGGGGGCCAAATCGCACCTTCTGTTTACTGTGTGGGCCGTCGGTAGCCTGCGAGCCAGCCCACAACCAAGGCATCATCCATGTATCGCACAGCGATGCGTGGCTAGTGATTTTTTTTAACACAATAAATAAAAATAAAATGCAACATCACTGGCCCTCTAAGGGCGTCGGCCTACCGGGAAAATGCCCGGTTTGCCCTATAGCCAGTCCACCACTGCCTGCGGGCCCCGATATTCAGGAGCTTCAGCAACTTGTGTACTACTGCTTAAAAAGTTGTGAATCCATCTTCATGGGTGAGTACTGACCCCAAGCTACTGTAATGTTGTAATTAGTTAACCAGGGACAATTGTATTAAAAGCAGAGCTAAAATCAACCAAAAGTACACCTTGTAGGTGTTACGGTACACAAGGTATTTTAAAATAGTGTGTCGGCAATGGGAAACTGCATCGCCAACACTTTTGTTTTCCAAATATGCACATACGGATGAAGTGCTATTATGTCTGACAGTTGCTTACAGACCGGCTTCATAATAACTGAAGTTAAGGCAACAGATCTGTGGTTATTAGGTGATGTTTGTTTTCTTTGGGACAGGAATGATGACATCAGAACCAGCAGAACAAGCAGGCACTGTGCAAAGTTGCAGTGTTTGGTTAAAAATAGGGCTCTGTTTGCTAAGCAATAATCTGACCTCATGCTGGCTGATTGACAGTGGATTGTCGCCCTCTAGGAAGAGAGGAGGAGGGGCCGTCGAAGCGGCAGTAAAAAATCATTTAGCCTGCTCACAAGAGAGGGGTCACAGTCAAGGAACTGGGTCTTGGTTTCATAAATGTTCTGCAGACTCTGCCATACACCTTTGATGTCATTTGCTTGTAATTTGGTCTCGGGCTTGATTTTGTAAGAGGCCATACCTTCAAATGCAGCCTTTTGAAATTCACATTTAAATTTTTTTGTATGCCACATTTAAAAACCATATGTTTCTTATTACAGAGAGCCCTTGTTAAACCAAGGTTTGCTGTTGTTGAAAAACGTTACAGGTGGGGATGCACACGTCCCTACACAACTGCATGTATGACGTGCCAGTGCCAGTGTAAGAATCAATATTGTCACCTTCGAAGCATAGATTACTCCGTTCTGGAGTCTAAGCAGGCTTGTAGAGTCTCTATAGCTTTCCAAAATCTCCAATCCATACATCCTGCCTGTGGTGTTACACGGCACTCAATGTGTAAACTGGACCACAAAGGTGGGCAGTATAATCTAAACATTCCAAAACCACATCATGCGATGGATGACCGTACACCGCCTTTTAGACCATATAGAAATAAATGAGCTCTGCAGACTAACCCCATTCAAACCAATAATGACAACAATCAAAAGCAGAACGTTTAAATTCTACACATCAAGCAATCCCAAAAAGGTCTGACAAACAGTGCCTTGAAGTATTTGTGGTCGGCAAGAGAAGTAGAGGAAGACAACCCAAAAGATGGCGTGACAACATCTACGAATGGTCAGGACTTGACCTGACAACCCTCAACAGAATGACACTGTAACAGAGCCTCTGGAGGAAGCTGACCCATGTTAGTGCACAGTCTGCTAAAAGCGGAGAAAGTGAACTATGCTGAGCTGGTGGAGACCTGCATTTCTATATTGTTTGACATTTGGTTTTGTCACACTCAGTCTGGCATTATTTAGGGGCAGAGATGGGCAGTAACGCATTACATTTACTCTGTTACAATTTTTTTGTGTACTTTGGTTAATTTTGGAGTACATTTTTCACAAGTTACTTTCTACTTTTACTTGAGTAAATTTAAGGTGAAAAAACAACTTTTTACTGAAATGTCAGTAAAAAGTACTCGTTACATTAACTTGGCCTTTAGCGACACCCGTTGGGAACGGTCGGCACATATGTTGGCGTCATATCTCTCTCTCTCTCGATCTATCTCTCTCTCTGTCTCTTTCTCTCTCTCGATCTATCTATCTCTCTG
>OMKY01254007.1:0-12450 GCA_900302395.1 Bregmaceros cantori
CCCCCCCTCCCTGCACGTACTCCGATATCCCTCCGTTTACGTTCAAAGGAACTTCTCCGGCTTGCGTTTGTATAGAGTGCCCCCCCTGTGGTTCAATAAAACATAACTAATACTATAAAAATCACCTGGTGAGATCGGGAACGTACGCCAGACGTTCTCGGTTGTCCTCCAAAGGAAAACAGATCAAAACACCACCGAATATTCAAACTGAACAGAACGAGGCATGCAGTCGGTGCCGACTGCTAAAGGGATGCCCCCCAAAATGTGATGGAAGCAACTTCTTTTCAAGATTCATATTGCATATACATAAACATATACACACACTTGGAATTTTAGTTGTGCAGTCTCTCAACAATAAAGTGACATTGGAATATAATCAACACATGTAACATGGGGGTACTTGCCGACATCCGGGTGTAATCTAGCAATTCGCTAATCCTGTGTATAATCATTTCTTCATGTACCATGTTGCAATGAATATCATCTCTATTGCTGTGTGACATGCTGGAATGACTAATGGCTCTGTACTGTCTGTCGTTAAATACATTTCATTCATTCATTCATTCAACACAGGGCTACCCCCTGTGTTCAGTAGCATTGAGTGAGGTTAGTCTGCGGTGTTCTTTTATCTTCATCTCTTCCGTGGCCTAGAAGGCGGTGTCCTGTCATCCATCGCATGATGTGGGTTTTGGTCACTGCCGCGTAAACATGTAAACATTTTTTTTCATCGGAAGTTGTCTTGAGACTTGAAACAGTTTTTCCTTCTTCTGGTGGTCGATGGCGTTTTTGTTGTACAGACATAAGAAAGCACTCAGGCATGTCCAAACCTCCAATTTAGCTATGAAAAGAGCTAGCTGCACCTCCTTAATGTCCACATACTTCTGCTATCCAAGCACGTTCCTTGTAAACACTGCTTGCTAAAAAATGCCACCGACGAGACCGCTCAAAATGAGGCATTCAGACTGCCCATCAGACGACGATGACTCATAATGAAACATGCGCATCTGTGACATGAAATTCTGGCGTGCCCGCCATCAGGACTCAAAAGAACCCGCAAAATGGAGCGAACGGCCGACCGTCGGGTCAAGCCTCTGTTTGCTGTGTCTGCAGGAAAACGCTAGGCCCGGCGCAAGTCGGAACTGGGGCGTTGTGTTTACGTGTGGAAGTGTGAAAGCCGGTGAACCCGATGCCCCCCCCCTCCCCCCTCCGTACATTCTTGGCATAGTCCGCGCCGGCTTCATTTACGCGGGGCCGACGTACTCGGCATTCAGCAACTCAATACGAGGGCCACACTTCAAAAAAGGTGTGTGAACAACACACGGTCACACACGCGCACGCACGTGCATGCGTCTTAATTAACACTTAAAACACTTTTCCCTCTGCGTCACGGCGAAAAGATTGATGGGTGTGACCCGGCGACCTCCAGCGATTTGTATATAAACATTGCTGTGGCCAATCTTGGCGTGGTGTGGGAAGGACTTGAGCCAATGGGACGCTGGCGCGATGGCCGCCCCTCCTCCCCCACAACGTGCCCTTTGTCCGGGCTCCTCTACCACTAAGGATTACTCCCGTGGCAACGGAGGTGGGCCCCGGGACCGAGGTTCCCACACAGCCGCCCAGACGGGTTGAGATGCTTGATCCCCGACAGACATCGCTGCTCGTAACAATAGGCCCCGTCTAACAACTAGAGGTATGCAGTCGGCGCCGATTGCTAAAGGGATATCCCCCCAAAAAAAACGCACTAGAAGCATCAATAAACCCTACATTTATTCTACTGACCACTTGCCATCAGGGCTTGAAAACTAAATTATTTTTAAAACGTTCTGTTCCGAACGGTTCAGGCAGGTCTATATTTACCGTTTTCGTTCTCGAAACCGTTCCACCACTAAAATATTGGTCCTGAACCAGTTCGGAACACAAACATTTTGTTCGTTCTTAAAGTTCCTTATATTATGCAATGTTAAGTTTAGATATAGTTTATACAAAAAATATATTTGGTGGACTTTCAAACGCCGAAGCAACTGTATTAACACCATTACGTTCACTTCCTCGTCTGTCCACAAGATGGAGCCCCAGATGCATGGGACTTGACAACTGACAGTGAAAGTGGACGGAAATAGTCTCCTAAATATAGGATATGCTAGAATATATAGAGAACGGGAAAACATGTTTTTAACCGGTTTTGTGGATTTCATATTGTTCCGTTTCTGTTCCAGAACACTTGAAGAAATATTTTTTCGTTTCCGTTTCCTCTCCTAGTAAAATTTCATAAAATTCTGTACGTTTTCAGTTTTCATTTTCGTTCCTTGAACCGGTTCGGAGCCCTGGTTGCTATACACAAGTCTGTGTATACAGAGAAGGTTGTGTATTGAGAGAGGATACATCAGACTGTGATGACATGCTGAACCTCAGTCGGTGCCACTGTCTGTGATGTCATAACGGATCTGCCGAGACGCACCAAGATGGGAGCGGCCGGCGGCCCACGCTAAGCCATTACATACCCGACGCTCTGCATTTCGGGGATATAATTAGGATTCTCAGTATCCTGTGTCTCAGTCAGAAAGTGTTCACTCTCTGCTTGTGGCAGACTGTGCACGAACATGTTGGTCCAGTGTTTTTCCGAGACCTGACCATTTGCAGATGTTGTCACGCCTGTATTGGGTTGTCTGTTATCGCCATCATTGTCAGTAGGTTGGGTAGTGACGGCCATTTTTTGCAACTTCCTAATGTGGGACAGTCAGCCAGAGATGCGACCAAGTCCCTCTTTCAAGTCTCAAGTCCTTCTTGGGCAAGTGAACTCAAGTCCCAAGTCAACTCCAAGTCAAGTCATTATTAACATGCTGTAATTTTAGCTCCAGAATCTGATTTTAATAAAGTCAAAAGCAAGCAATACCATACATCTACTGTTAGGGTTCATAGAGACGTATACAAGGGAATGACCGAGTGCTAGCCTGGCGAGTCAGAACTAACGCATCGTCCACGCATCGCACATCGCTAGACGCTTGCGTTGGGTCTGGGGAAATCAGGTGATGACATGTAGAGCTTTAGAAGGTCCTTTATGTCTAGGACTGTAGACTAGGCTGTACAATGATGGCATGTATCACAATATATATGAATGTAAATATAATAGAATGTAATAATTTACTATAGTTTTAGATTTAGTTTTACAATTTGAAACTTGAAGTAACAAATTTACGGAGCGCACGCCTGGCGCAGGCACCTGAGTTCATGATGAGTCTGTGTATGAAATGATTTGGTTTACACAGACAGCCGAGTCGTTCTCCCTCACACCTCCCCCCACAAAACAACGCCACACTTTTGCGGTGCTTGGCCTCCCGACGTGTTTATCCCCCCGGACGTTAACGGCCTGTCCGCCCCCGCCGGCGCGCAAGCGTGGCCGGGTCGGCGAACCGCGGCACGTCGCATCGGTTGTTGTTGGTCCTGAGTTATGTTGTTGGTGCACATTTTTCCACGCGTTACGCGCGGTCGAAATAAAGTTAAACGTTCGGACCACCGGTCACGTACACCGCCAAGCTTGCCTTTGTGCGTGCCGTGTGATACAGACGTCCATTTATCCCAATCCATTGTGATGCTCTTCTCATTGTTATCATGTTCGCTGTCTGCCCGGGTGACCCCGACATCACACTGCGTAATCCGTAAGCAAACAGCGCACCGTCTGGCCCGGGTCTCCCCTGACCTTATCACACCAGCTCTGGCTTTTTTCCTAAGTTTCAGTAGAACATCTGCATTTTCTCCATTCTATTCAATTCATGTAATATGTCTTTATACTCACGAATGGTCAGAACTCAACCTATATCGACCCTTAACGGAACAACACTGGATCTGCGTCTCTGTAGAAGGATGGCCCATGTTGGTGCACAGTCTGCTTCAAGCAGAGATGCCAAAAGTACCCAGACTTGAACAAAAACAACTTCATTAAGATTACAAAGCACTGATCCAAATATCTAATAGAGTCAACGTAAAAAGTACAGGCTCTGAAATATACTCTAGAGTATTTTCCAAAAGGAAAAATAACAAAACAAAAATAGCCGCTTATGTCAGGAAATAATCATTTCTTGTCATGTTAGAGTAAAAATAGATAGGGTGGATTGCCCTCATGTGGGCCATTGCCTAATGTGGGACACATACGTCCCAGTGGCTCTGACTCCTCCCTAAACTAATGAATGTCAGTGAAACTATGGTAAAAGCAAACTATGGTAATGTGTCTAACATTAAGTTCAACTGTTCAACACTACATTTCACTGTACCACATTAAGCAAATGACTGTCCTACATTAGGAGGTTGAGAGAAATGGCTCGCATTAGGTGGATTGCCCTAATGCGAGTCATTATAGCCTATTATACAAAATGTCACACATATGCAGTGGTGTTTAAAAAATAGTTTTTGTAGATCGGTGTCGTTACACAAACAAAATAGATTTTATTTGTAATGGGTCTGTTTTTCTGAAAGTAAGGAGTAGAAAGTATTGATATTTTAGTAGAACATTTACTGAATACAAGTAAAGTCGGCAAAGCACACACAATTTTGTAAAATGACTAGTAACTTGAAGAATGTAAAGTATTTAAGTATTTGTACTTCTTTTCTTGCCATCTCTGGCTACAAGACAGACATAACCCTTTTGCATCAGATGCTGCTACCCAACCATGGCTGTGTCCGAAATCACTCCCTATCCCCTATCCCCTACTCCGTATATAGTGCACTCATGTATAGTGCACTCAACAGCAACGGCCGAGATTCCGTACACTAGAATCAGCGCTGCCAAAATTATTATAACATACTTATAAAATATATAATTATAAAATTCAGCAATCACCACAAAAAGTCAAAAGTACTTACATTTATAACTATTTGCCATGGTCGGTCGCTATTGACTCCCGCCGTGCCATGTTTTTGTAGCTTAGGTCATTTTTAAAACCTCTCGCAGTGCATTATGGGTTATATTGCTTTGTCTATGCTCACTACTTTTCGCGGAGCATTGTGGGATACTTTGACTGCACTATATAGGGTATATGGAGAATTCCGACAGCCCTACGAAATGGCGTGCGCCCCATATAGTGTACTATATAGGGGATAGAGAGCGATTCCAGACACAGCCTATGTCTCTAGTTTACATTTTTGTCTAGTATGCGGAGAGACGAGTCGTGAACTGGGTGCTCAGTTATTTTCATTCTATTTGGACAGAGATTAATGAATGAATGAATTAAACTATTATTGAAATATATCAAAACAAAAGGAGGCAATTCAAACAAAAAAAGTAACATAAAGCCAATTCAACTAACAGAGCTTTGCCATAAACAAAGTTGTGTCAAATGTCATTAAATTTAAAGTCAAATTCAAAAGTATAAGGCACATATAAATCTTTGCTGGCAACAAAGTACGAATACTTAGTTACTGTACTTAAATCGATTTCAAGTAAGTGGTACTTTTAGAAGTATTACAAAAACATTTAAAAGCTTCAAAAAAATTCTACGAATTGCTCAACACAAAATATAGTCTGATATCAACTTGAATTAAAAAAAAAAAAAGAAAAGTAAAGAAAGAACGTAAAACACATTAAATTATTTGCAGCGCGATTTCATTATGAACATTTTCAGTAGCCCAAAAGTAATCTAATCTGGTATTAATTTTGGATTACTTTAAAGATAATGATCAAACAATTCCTACAAATAGCTTGATGTGATCTTAATTATTTAAATGTATTACAGTTTTCCGACTATATTATACTATATTAGGGCTTTTTTTTCTTAAAAAGTAATCCAAAAGTAACCCCTTCCTAAAACCGCATGTAAAAAGAGGAGATGAAGACATATTTTACAGTCATGGACCGACACACAGAAACACAAGGGCGCGTCGCTTGTTTGTTTATCAATAAAGCTCATTCAAACAAGAATCTCCATAGCAACGGTAAACAAGTGGCTCGATGCGCATCGCTGCCGCCTAGCGCGTTATGACCAGTTTTAGTGTTAAAACAAAACGAATAATACAAACAATTTTTAAAAGGACATCTTTGCCCTGTTGCTTATATTGTTGACTGCTGCAACGTCGGTAAGTTATGTTTCATTTAATAATTACTAATGTCGTTTAAACTAATGAGAGACGTTCTAAAGTGAATAGAGCGTCTAGTCTAGTTAGACTCATTGAATAAGCCACCATAATTCATTTAATGACATGAAAGAATATTCATATTTCGTACTGACTTCATATAGTCATTGTTAGCAAATATTCCGTTCTATTTCTATTTTATATAAGGTGGATTGCCCTAATATGGGCCACTGCCTAATGTGGGACACCTAAGATCCAGTGTCTCTGGCTCCTCCCTAAACTAATGAAAGTCAGTGAAACTATGGTAAAGGCAAACTATGGTAATGTGTCTAACATTAAGTTTAAATGTTCAACACTACATTTCACAGCCTCACAAATCATTTATAACACTTAGTAAATGTACAGCTAAAAACATTAACAAATGTTTGTAAATGCTTTTAAATGGTGGTACCGTGTGATAGTCTATATTTTTCAAAATGAATGAACTATGCTAGGTCACTTTCAACATGAAGTAGTTCAAATTTCAGTTCAGTGCTTGTAAAATTAATGTGTTCATTCATCGTGAACCTGTAAACAGGTGGTTTCCCAAAATGAACTTTTTAGGTCTTTTTTTTTTTTTTACATTGCTGTCAGCTATAATTTCTCAACATTATTGACACTGTATAAGCAGAACAAAAGACAATATTTCACTGTTTTACTTTTAACATTGTGTTAGATTAGGGGCTGGGTTAGATTCTCAGAGGTGGATAGAAACAATGCAGTTTGGAATCTATCTTTTCGCTCGCAAGGCTTTTGAAATCTGATAAGAACAAATTCTGAACAAAAATACAATAATAATAATAATAATAATAATAATACAATGATTATTTCGCTATCTCCACGAATTGCGGATTGTGCACTAACATTTCCATGTTCGTTTTATCAGCCTACTCTTCCGTGCTGGCTTCCTCAATACTTTTCTGTTGTTGTATTCTGTAGTAGAAGCATGGACTCCCAGACTCTGTACTATGCGCTGGATCTGGTGACCAGCACGGGCTACACGCTGAGCAGCGAGCAGAGAGCATCGCTTCACACCTCTCTGCTGATGGCTCGCACCAACCACAAGTTCCACCGTGTCATGTTCTGGGGAAAGATCTTCGGCATCAGGGAGGACTACTTCATCGCCCAGGGCCGCGGGGAGGACGAGCTGAGAGACAAGAAGTTCCTCTACAGGTGCAGAACACACAAATCTTAACTTCTTCGGTGCCAAAGACGCATTGCAACGTCCTTGGCTTTTATTGAAAAGAAAGAAAGAAAAAAAAAGATGTGGGTGCAGTAGCACTTTTGTCCGCCAGGCGGCGCCATATACTGCCAAATGAGGCAGTGTACCGCCACCTGGTGCACATCGATACTCATCATCATGGTCCGTCCCCATCATGGGGGTTGGATGCCACAGCACGCCAGTCGTTTCTGTTCTGAGCCCTTCTTACTGCTTGCACATAAGTGAGTGATTTTCTATGGGTCTTGAAAAAATACTCACAAAAGCCTGCCATTGGGTCGTGACAAAATTGAAAAGGGTTAGCACTGAGTTAAGGGAAAACACCACCGAAAATTCATAGTGAAATATATCCTATATCCAAGTCGATATATATACCTACTTGCCTGTGTGTACTCACTATTGGGAAAGACATTGTGATGTCAGACTGGAAGCCTACTTCCAAGGGAGGCAGTCCCACTCCACCTTTCAAGGAGGATGGCGCTGCTCCACCTGCTCTTCCGCCTCCGGGCGGAGCTGGAGACACGCAGCATTTGTTTACATTTATTGCATGTGATTTTGTGTAACCAAATTTCAGTCGTGTAACAACTCACACGGCACTTTTATAAGTTTTAAATGATCATCAGGAGTTGTGGTTGCGTGGCAAGCCAGAACCAACGAATCTTCGTTCACGCATCACTCCTTGTTCACGGTTGTTGGTCTGGAACAAGCAGGGTCGAGAAGACGGAGGATCCGTATGAAGTTATCAAATGGACCTTGTCTTGCAAAGAGCCTGCCTTCACGGCAGAGATGCAAATTCGAGTCAAATGACTCGACTCGCAAGTCACCAAAAACGGGATTCAAGACTCGACTCAGACTCGACTCAGTGACTCTTGACGAGTATTTGACGGGTCTTTCCCTCTTTTTCGGCTTAAAAAAATCCATTCTTTTCCGCTTCCTTTCCATCCACACACGCAGAGGCATGCTCAGACAAGTATCGATCGCCGTTTAACAATGAAAGAAGAAGTATCGATCGCCGTTAAACAACGAAAGAAGAAGAAGAAGAAGGTTGCACACTGCTCACCTACCTCAACCCATCATAAAAAGGACTCGAGACTCGACTCAGACTGGTACCCTAAAGACTCGGACTTGACTCGGACTCGACCCCTAAAGACTCAGACTCGACTCGGACTTGTGAGTTCGGGACTCGTGTACATCTCTGCTTCACGGCGCTCTGATTGGACTGGACCGAACAAACATCGATTGAGTGTCTGCTTGGTCCAGACCCACACGACCGTGAACGTCGAGTGATGTGTGAACGATTCGTTGGTTCAGGCTTGGTGGGGCAGGTGTTGTCTTGGAGTGGGGGGTCGATCGGAACTCCTCATTCTCTATACATTCAGTGATTCCTTTACGGTGTCCGTCTCTATAGCCCGTTATAAATCAGCAGACTCATAAATGTGAGCCATTTCCTACCCAGTGTTTTACAGTGTCCACCCTTTGAGCCGAGAGCACAGCCAACAAATCACAGCACATTCAACACCCTGACAGCTCAGAATAAAAAACCTCCACATTTATTTCTCTCTTCTCTCTCTCTCCCCCCCCTCTCTCTTTCTCTGTCTTTCTCTCCCTCTCTCTTATTGCGTTATCTTTCTTTTTTTCCCCAATTTATTCTAGCATTTATGAACAAATATTGGAACTCTCGCATAGGCCTCTGAACCAATGGACACAAACGTTCCCTTTAATAACAATAAACACTCTCTGTCTATCTCCCTCACCTCTCTCTCTTCTTCTCTCTCTCCCTCTTCCTTCCGCCTCTCTCTCCCTCCCCCATTCTGTGCCTCTCCCCGTCCCTATCTCTCTCTTTCCCTCTCTCTCTCCGTCTCTGCGCCTTCCCTTCTCTCTCTCTCTCACACTCTCGCTGTCTTTACCTCCCCCCCCTCCCCTCTTTCCCTCCCTCTCTGTCTCCCTCTTCCTCTCGCCTCTCTCTCTCCCTCTCTCCCTCTCTTCTGCGCCTTTCCCTTGCCCTCTCCCTCCCCCCCTGCTCCCTCTTTCTCTATCTTTTTCTCTCTCCCCCTGCCTCCCTATACCCCCACAAGCTCACTCATATCCATGGACCCTGTAAAATAAAAAACAATTGTGTGCAAATATTTGGGGACATGTTCTGGATGGGAGCACTCTGAGGATCCTCCCCATAGGCCAATAAGGAGAATATTTATTCTCATAAGAAACACCTTGCCCTATCTCTCTCCCTCTCTATGCCTCTATCCCACCCTCCCTCCTCTCACCTCTCTCTCTCTCTCTGTGCCTCTGCCTCTCATGCCCCCTACCTATATCTTTCTATTTACCTCTCTCCCCTCATCCTCTCTCCCCTCAGTCAAAACTGTATGGACTGGGAGCTGCTGCCTCCAGCTGATGAGATCATGATCAGAGAGGTGTCCATGGCAGCAAGCGGGCGCTTCATCGGTGATCCGGCCCACGAGTACACGGACTCCATCCCGCGCAGGGAGGACGACCTGTCAGACATGTCAGAGCTGGTACCTGTCGGACAGTCCATCTAATCATATCCAATAGACGAGTTTACATGCAAAACACTGGGGGGAGTAATTTTTTCCCGTGCTATGTATGTATATAAAGTCTGGTAGAAGGCCACGGTACGTGGACACAAAAACACACAAAACGCACACCAGTTCAAAATCCGACCACTAGATGTCGGCCTGTGACCAGTTACACATCAATCTCCTTGCTTCGTTAACCTTTTTTGTATAAATGTTGATGAAATACAGTCAAAATCCTACTTGAAGTTACTCACCGAGTGGTCACATGTTCTTCTGGACCAATAGGCTGGCTGCTTCAAGTAGTCATTCCAAAAGGAATGAGATAATGGAACGGGTTGAACTGATTGATTAAATCATGCGTTTGGGGGTCACAGATCCACACGAGAGCATTTGGGTGTGGAATAGCACACCGCAAGGTACCACCACAATTTTTAAATAACCCTGTAGGTGTGTGCTTCCACCGAATAGACATGTTGAAAAGTAGCCAAATACATGGCGAGTAAATGACACTGGAAGTGACGTTCAGAGACCGGAAGTACCAACTCGTCTATAGAATTGGCCCAAATGGGCCGATTAAATGTAACCATATTTTCTCTGAAATCTGTTATGATACGTACAGAGATAGAGTGAAGGAATTAAGGACTCAGTCAAGTCAACTATAAAAGGTTGGATGGCTTGATGGCGACCCTCGCCGTCATCCGTATACTGTAACACAGGTCAATCAAACACAGAACATTTGTAGCACACAGAGTGCAAAGGAAAGTAATAGTAATTGCGCGCAGGCAATATGAGTCTCTATACACGATGAATCATTGTCCGTGACGAGCTCGATACAAAAGGCAAAACATTAGTCTCTAACCAACGATCAGACGAGGAGTCATTGTTCGTGGCGAGCTTGTAGAGAAGTAGAATACTCGTCTCCGGGGTCTGGTTCGGGACCGGTAGCGAGTCCAGAGGCGGAAGCGGAGTTGAGGAATTCTGTAGCAGTGAAGAGGAAGCTCCGGTTAACCAAGGCGACTGCTATGCATGGAGGAGTCTGCTCTAACTATTCTGAGGGCTGTAGAGTAGTAGAGAGAGAGGGAGAGGGATCTAACTATACAATATCATAAACTGCTCCCTCGGTTCTCACCGAGAGAAGATCAGGACGTCGCGTTGACTCAGTGCCCGAAGCCCGCTTATGAAGGGGACAGCAGCCAATCATGGAGCCGCTCCGGTGCTGAGTGTGACGTGCTGCACCTGTGTTCGTGCGATCCACGAACGAACCTGGCGCCTGGCCATGACAGCTTGAACACTGGGATCATGAGCACTGCATATCACATTATTTGTTCAGATGTCTGGAACATCTACTGCATTAACTAACTATGACACATGTTACATATTTAATGGCAGAATGGGCGCCACTGTGCAATGCTGTTGATGTTTTTGTCCGTTTGTTAGAATTCTTCCCAACGGATCGCATTCATTTTTAACCTGCGGAGGCAAAGCCTGCAGAAGCGTGCAGTTTATATCCATTAATAATGCACAAGCACCTTTTGGATGTGTGTGTGAGATCTCAGAGAGCGACAGAGAGAGAGATAGAGAGAGTGGGAGAGAGAGAGAGAGAGAGAGAGGGGAGGGGGGGGAGATAGAGAGAGAGAGGGAGAGAATGCAATATTGGCACACGCACGGCACGAGGCATATCTTGACAGGATTATTAACTATGATGGGTGACATGTATTGCGTAATGCCTTGTATTAATCGAGTTGCAATTAGGAATAAACTTTACCCTGTTCCGTGCTTGCAATCAAAGTGTGAATAATTACTGTGCTGCTTGACAATGCATACAGATATAATTACAGTCATTTTTAGAACACTTGGCAGTGGAGTCTAGTGATTTGCCTGCCATCAGACGAATGCCAAGATACAGGCGATATTTAATCCTCTAGGACTCTTCAACTGATGGTATAAGAGTATGCATAGTATTCAGAGATGGCAAGTAACGAAGTACAAATACTTAAGTACTGTACTTAAGTAAAATGTTCAAGTATCTGTACTTTTAGTAGTACTTTTTTGAGTACGTTTCTCAGTCTGTACTTTTTCCTTTACTTGAGTAGATATTTGGATCAGCACTTTGTAGTCTTATTCAAGTTGTTTTTTTTTTAAATGTATTTTACTCTTACTCAAGTAAGAAATCCTGGTACTTTTGCCATCTCTGGTAATTTGTCACAGAGTGTGATGCTTTAAGCAGGTTTAGGAGTGTGTGTGTGTTGTGTTTAAGATTTCCCCCGGGGTATCGTGTTTTGTTTGACAATGTAAGCCACTTTGGTCAACTGCAATGACTTTACACAGGCTGCGATACATACATCAGAAGTGCATTTACACACGGCAGCACGAAATGGCAAAATGTGTTAACAAATGACTCATCGTGAGAACATCAGCTTCATAAATACTTAAGTACTGTACTTAAGTAGTTTTTTCATGTATCTGTACTTTTAGAAGTAATTTTTTCTCTGATGACTTTTACTTTTTACTCTGTAGATTTTTAACAAATATATCTGTACTTCTACTCCTTACTTTTCCCAAAACAGGCTCGTTACTTTTTTTTTGACGGGGAAG
>OMKY01254010.1:0-45999 GCA_900302395.1 Bregmaceros cantori
TATATATATATATGTATATATATAATGTATGTTACTGATTACAATTTTTAATTAGCAATTTATAACTGTAATGGATTACTTTTACAAAGTAACCTTAGCAACCCTGAGCATGCATTTGCATTTGCAGCCGGCTATTAGCAATCAGCTGCAGACTCCTTCAAAAGCACCAGACACGGCATGATAAACACTCCTCAGGTTTCTAGTCTCTTGTAGAGTTAGTGAGGACAGCTTCTCAGAACACAGTTATGTTACAGTTAGTTGATGTTGGCAACAGCTCAACTTTGCTAAGGTTATTAGTACTAGTCAGGCCTGGACTGGGAGGAGAAATCGGCCGGGGCATGAGGAAAAGGTGCACACTTTTACTCAAAAAACAATGTGTGGTGACTTAACGTTCAATTGTTTATTGGATTCAATTACCTACTTAAATACAGGCAGTCAGGCTCTGAAATAAACTCAAAATATTGTTAAAACGTATTAAATAATCACTTCTTAGCTTGTGTTATGTTTTAGTGTAAGGACTTGTGCCCTCCTCCAGGGTGCAGTGGGCGCAAACGACCACAAGAGGGGGCCCAAACAGCGCCTACCGTCTACTGTGTTAAGGCCGGCAGGTGAAATAGTGGGCCGCCTCCGGTGATTTTTACCACTATAAATGAAAATAAAAATAAAATGCAAAATCATCGGCCCTCCGGGAAAATGCCCGGCGTGCCCTGTAGGCTGTCCGCCACTGGTACTAGTTAGTGGTGGCTGTCGACATTCCCGTTTTGGTCATGAAACTATAGGCCATACGGTCGACTGCTCCCTCTTGTCCTTGCAAGATAGTTGTGGAGTCCAGATGCAGTCTCTGCAAGACACAAACATGGCAGATCACATGCAGTGTTGCTACATTTACTTCTAAAATGATACAAAATCATTACTCTGTGGTGATCCCAGATTAATGGATTTATCAAGCTTTATACAGGACTTGGTCAAGTGTTGTAAGTTGATGCAATCTTTGACACATGTCTCACTTGGGGGCTGGCCGGTTTTTCTTCTTTTTCACCATTTAATATTTCATATTTTCAAATATGATGTATTAATATCAATATTAATATCAAATATGATGTATTAATATCAAATTTGTCTGGACCAATTGGGGTAATATCAGCACAAAACTGGCGAAATGACAATGATTCAATCTCTTCGTGATTGGTGATGACACCTAAGTGACTGGCATCTGTACAATTCGGAATTTCACAGGAACTATCCACCGAACTCGTCTATAGGGCCTGGTCTTTCCCTAGTGGCACTGACCTGAGGGCAGCGATTGGGACATGAGTCGGGACCTGATCAACCCCATGTGGGTGACCGCAGCTCGCTTGACGGTTATGAAATTGGATGGGCCTGCCTCACTGATAAACGCATTGCAGGTGTGCAGTGTATGTACCAATCATTTACAGCCATTCAACACTTACCTAGAATGTAGGTATAGCATCTTCCCCATCACCACGGATTTGCAATTGTACAGAGGGTTCAGTAGAGGGTGGTGTCCTGTCGAAGATGGTATGCCCATAACTGAGCTCTCCAGAAAAGGCCGGTGTATCGTCATCATCTGCATCAAATGGACCTACAAGAAAATTCATGAAATATTTAGTCCCTTAAAATAATATAAAATGGACGATAGATGCGTGATGTCACGCCATTAGAACGAATGGATTGGCTGTCTCAAATCTAGGGGTTTTGGGGTCCACCATGTTTTCGGTCCGCCCCTCACTTCGAAATATAGAGCCTAAGGGTGTATTCAAACCGCATTTTGAATTTGTCGTGGGTTAGTTCCTGGATGCAGCGCGGGTTGTTTCCCGCAGTGTCATTCAGACGGAAAGTTTACACCCAAGATACATTTGTAAACATCTCCACGCATATGCTGCAGTCACTCGCTGATTGGATAAATATTAGCCAATCAGGAACCGGGTGAAATGACGTGGATGACTATCAGAGCAGAACGGAACATTTCTCTTGTGTGTGTGTGTGCACACATGCGTGTGCATGTGTGCACGTTCGCTCTGGACCCGATCATAAAATATTGGAAAAGAAGAGAAAGCGAAAGTACCATAATAAAATATTGATTGAGTGAGGAAGGTGGATAGGGGAAAGAGGAGTTGGCGCGTCAAATGCCGTTGACGCTGTTAAGGAATATTTTGTGTATATATGATTATATCGAATTTGTCAGGATTGATACCACGTACCAGGAATACATTTTACAAGTTTAATTGCATATAGCACAAAACAGGATTCACATTTGGGAATTGAATCAATGAACAACTGGGACATGAAACAGAACAGTCTACTGGATTTCTTTTTAAGCAAAATAACAAACTTACCATATATATATATATATATATATATATATATATATATATATATATATATATATATATATATATATATATATATTCAGAGACCCCTCATTGGAGAGAGTTCTCTGGACCACCCTCAGAACTCGTGCCTGTCCCGAGAATGGTGAAATGTAGTTGAGAACTGTATTCACTTATACCCTGGGCTGGGGGATGTGACATGTGGGTGCGAACCATAAGGTCTGGGAGAGCTTCCTGTAGCATCCCCAGAATCCTTTGCTATGCGTGTTTATGCGACATTTGGGCCCACTTCCCAGCATGAGATGTCGTAAGAGATGCAAGCCTTTGTTAAGCCGCAACATCTAAACCCCTTGTCAAGTCAGCGATCTGCCAAATGGTATGAAATATATATGAATATGATATGACATATTTATTCTTCTACAACACTTGCCACGTGCCAGGCTAGTCAACACCGGCACCTCTACTCATGCCCCACCCTGTCTCCTTCAGTATGTCAGTTTGTTCCTCTGTCTTACAGTACTTTCTTCAGTTTGGTGACATCATCAAGCTGATGCTGGAGAGGTGCAGTGAAGTTTCCAAAATGGACACCGCCCAGACAGTCTGCTTGTGTCTGCAACAGGTGTGTAGGCTGTTAGAGATGGGAAGCAAGCTATAAACAATATGAGAATGCATATTATATTGTTGCTCGGTTGGTAGAGCGGCTGTTTCAATGACCGGAGGGTTGTAGACTCTAGGTGATTTGAACCCCGGCTCCGACAGACTCCATGCCAGTGTCCCTGGGCAAAACACTGAACCCGAAATTGCTCCCAATGGGTGGTGAGCACCTTGCATAATGAGAGAGTGCATGTAGTAAGTGACAGTACATTAAGCTACAGCAACAAGACTATGTATGGGGCCTTGCCCATACATAATTTATTTAACTTGCTGATTCATGTAAGAATCCTGACAAAGCAACAGTAGCAGATCTGTCTGGCTGTTACACAACTGCAATGCAGTCACTCGCACATGTTCTTTATTTTTTTTTCCACGCAGATAATGTTGTGCAAGTTTACAAGGAAAATACACTCGGTGACTCCAGAGGCGAACACCAAATAATAACTGACAGCAAGGCTCACAGATATGTGATGACTTTTTAACAAGACTAGAGTAAACAACATCATAGCATACTGCTGCTGTCTACTGTTCCCCTAGTGCATAAACAATAAAGTTCAAAGACATTTGTATGCATGTCTGTCACTCACACTTTAGCTTCTGCAAAGCACTTATTGTATTTTTGTTTTAAGGTAATCCCCATACTGGATTACTTTTGGATTACTTGCTAAAGTGGGCAGTGGGTTAGACCGCCGACCTGCTAAGCCAGCCCCATTCATAGTCTTGTTGCTGTGGCTTTGATCACAGCACACACACAGTGCCATAATATGGCTTCCCCTCACAGTCATGTTGTGCATGTCCGCTTGCCCTCTCATCCCCCCTCACACACCAACGCTGTCAATAAGAAGAGAAAATGGTGCTTGCGCATGTCCAGCTGTTCTCTGAGGTGGAGAAAGGAGAGAAAACCCGGGAGGAGAAAGATGAGGCCTTGGCAGGGATTAAGAAGTTGGCCAAGGCCTTGGCTCTGACCTACGGACGCAATTTACAAGATATCAGAGAACCTATAGTCCTAATCCACCGGTAGGTGTCCCTCTCTGTCTCTCGTTCAGTCTGTCTCATTCTCTCGGTTTCCTTCTCTCTCTCTATCTCTATCAACCTATCAGCGAGCCAGTAGTCCTAATCCACAGGTATTCTCTCTCTCTCTCTCTCTCTCTCTCTCTCTCTCTCTCTCTGTTTCTCTCGGTTTCCCCTCTCTCTCTCTATCAACCTATCAGAGAGTAGTAATACACAGGTAGGACTTTCTTTCTCTCTCTCTCTCTCTCTCTCTCTCTCTCTCTCTCTCTCTCTGTCTGTCTTGGCCAGGGGCACTGACTAGAGCAGGTTAACTCTGGCTCAGGTGATGACGCGGCGCTGCGTCATACTAACGGTGTTTGAACCACTCATTTTCATTGATTTAAAAAATATATATATTTAAACAAACATTTCACTGCGTTTATTGTTTTCCCAAACAAGTTTACATTTCCACGTATATGAAAAAAAAATGTCTGTGGTCGATCACGTTACTTCTGGGGGCAGAGTCGTAACGCAAGCTCTCCATCGTCAGCGGAGCACATAGCTGACATGGCTGCAGGCAGCGTTCTCTGCCCGGTCAAGTAGGACCAGAGAAAACCGTAGCACTTTACCGACAAACATCCCAGGCTCCCCCGTTGACCATGCGCGGATTCCCGCAGCTGGCATATGGCTGTCTCGATTGGGAAGCATGGAAAGTTGAGTCCTGGATCATTTTCGGATGAAGTAAGTAAATAGGTTTTACACTTTGATTTTTTAAAAAATTGAAAATGTGAGATCTTCCTGGCAAATGGCATACCGTTGTTTTCAGAACAAAACAGGCCATCCGAAAATATATATCACGGAACAATTGGGTTATTCGTACGTTCAACACACACAAGGTAATGAAAAAAAAAACAAATGTGTTTTTAAAGCTTTTTTGGTAGAAGCCATTTCTCGATAATTACTGGATCAAACTTCACCAAACTTTCACATGTCACAACATCCATTCACACTATTTTATTATTCTAATAGAATTTTAGAAGAATGTTTAATTAGGTAAAAAAATGAAATAAGAAATAACATGAAAACGCTGAAACATTTTAATGATTGCAAATATGGATGATATATATGTATCTTTTTTATGATGCCCACTTAAATGTAGGCTGAACTAGGGTGATTTTTGTATAAAAAGTTCAAAACTTTAAAATCTACAGAGGATTTTATAAAATTGGGAAAATGTGTCTTATTTGGTTGATGTCTCATGTGTTTTTTAATGTCTCATATCTAATTCTAAAACTTAAAAAGCGCTGGGCGATATTGAAAAAAAAAAGTATCTCAGAAAAGTTTGCTGTATCTCGATATATCTCGATATCTATGCAGGGAAAAAAGAAAATGCACCAACTTCATTATCTTAATTGTAAACTATGAGTAATAGTTATTGCAACATCACCGATACATCAATAAATGATAAGACGCTGAAACAATAAAAATTATTACATTAAAATAATTCCTCAGAGCTGTTAATGTGTTGTTGATATAATTTTCTCCATAAGTTGTATTTTAATTAGCGTAGAAGTCTCAAAGGCAGTTGACAAGGGATTTTTACCATCACACTACACAACAGAACTACTTAATCAATTGTTATTTATTTTTATTTATTCATTCATTCATTGTTTCACAGATATTGTTGGGAGATGTTCATATTTCATATTGGAACTCAATTGTTTGTATTAAAACTATCATAACTAATTTACATTTTTAAATAATATACAAACAGTCTATGATTAATATTCACTAATAAAATGTGATAATATGAAGTTATTAATATGTTATTGTATAACTGTCTCGAAAGTCAAAAGCAAAGAGATTGGATTTGAGATTGTTACGGTTCCTGGTGACAGTTATTAGAACTACCATTGAACATGCAATATGAATTCTATGAATGTATCGATGCATGTTAAAGGTGCGTGCGTGCTTGGGTGAAACTGGATACAATGCCTACTAGGTTTTAAGCCCAAGGAGTGTTTGAACTCTCACAAAACGCCAGAGCTACTGGCAGAATAATGTGAGCATGAATGGAGGCTCACGATAATAATAATGATTCAGATCAATACAGACAGATTGAATATACAACTCGATTTGATTGGGCCAGCCAGCTGATCTCATAACACGATGGAATTAACTCGTACGAATATGTAGCGACTCGAGACGGTCGCTAACTTGTTGATGTGCTTAATCATTGATCAATCGGCCCATCTCCAAACACTGGAGATTGGAGATGAGTCTACGGAGTTGTTGAGTTGCACATTGCGGTAAGCTGAATTGACAATAGCAAATGCACAGAACAAAACAGGTCTATACAAAGAATAGCTTTTAACGTTACGACCTGTTTTGTCGGTGAAACCACAACCGCATAGTTAAGGGCAGAGTGGTCATCTATAGGATGGTAGTAATAGTACTGGTAAGGGCAATAGTATAGTAATAGTAATAGTACTGCAGGCTGAGTCGATCACAGCCTGCAGTATAAATAGGGAAGCTACAGGTGCTAGTGGTTAGCATTAATTCTTCCTCGTAGCTGTTCTTCATTTCAATGAAGTTCAAATCATTTGACCATGTACCTCATCCTGTCTCTCTACCATTCTTTCAATATGTTTTTATTAAAACTAGTAATACTGTATTTCGCGGAATTAACTAGTCAGCCCATTATTAGGGTGTTTTATTAGGGGCGGATTACTCAGACTCTACCGTGCCCGCGCGGTCATGGCAGAGCTCCAGGAGCTGCGCCATGTGACGGCCATTCTCGGGGAAATCTTGTAGACATCGATATGTGCGATAGTCGATACGTTGAAATATTTCTTGATATCATAACATTTCTTGAGATTTTGTAAATATCGAGATATCGCCCACCCTTATACAAAGGCCAATACATTTTGTGCAAAGTTTTTGGATGATAGCTATGCTAGTTTGAAAAGTGTATTAATATTTTTGGTCAAACTATTTTTATTTATTGGATGAATCATTGTTTTTTGGTTGGTTGATAAATCATTAATTTGTTTATTATTATTATTATTATTAAATGGATTAATTAATTTGTTCAGACTAGCTGTTTAGCACGGCAGTTCGAAGGTAATTGATTACACCTGAGTTAGGTACAAGTGCACTTTTAGAGAGCCATGCTGGCCGATTTAACCAGCTAGTGACAGGAGGCGATAGTTTTTTAACCATTAGAACAAACAATGAATCGCATGTAGAACGTGCACGTACGCTTATTGTTTTCTTTGCATGTTGAATAAATATATGCAACTGTTTTGAAGTCCGACCTGGATGTCTTATTATTTAGTTGTTTAGAACGTTAGACAACACATTATTAAACCGCCACCCAAGACGACAGCCCTGCCGAATATATTTGGATTTTTGAAGCTGCCGTAACAACTCCAGTGTGTGTGTGTGTGCGCGTGTGCCAGAAGGGGCATTTCCTATGCGTTGCAGGCCGATGAGGAGCATCAACAACCCTCCAGACTGGCCTTTCTGGAAATCCTGGCAGAGTTCATCTTCAAACTCATTCCACAAGACCGCGACCTGGTGTAAGCCAAACACATTTTGCTGGACGATAAAATGGCCAAGAAACATATCATAACAAATAAATGTGACTTTACACTCACAAGGAATACGTATGTACTACATGGCCGTGTGTGTATGTTGTTCATAGGCTTGAACAGTCTGGGATATTCTGGGTAGCAGGGCGTCTACTATGACATTACAGTTACTGTGCTGCTCTTGGTTGGTATCTGACCCAGTGTTCTGTAAATAAAGTCTCTCTTGCTAGCTGTCCTGATCCGAGTGTAGACATTCTTCCATAGCCTGCTAATACACATTGACATAACATATGCCTATGAAGAACGCTGCTGTCCATCATTTACCGTCGACATAGCAACATCCGGGTACTTGGGGCACACTTCATTTTGCCATAGCATTTGAATAGCGTTGTAGCTCCAGTGACGGAATGGGTGGGCAGCGGCCATTACGGCTCCAGCGCACTGTATGTTTACAGCCTCACTGCGTGCCCAGAGTGTACAGAGGTTGGAGAGAAAGAACTGTTAAAATGTGAAAAATATAAATAACAAAAAATGTTACAATCTAAGAAAGGATGTGGAATATACCGAGACACACTAGAAAAGGAGGCCAGATAGAAATATTTAGAAAAGATAATCATTATAAATGGATTGGCCCCCGACCAAATATCAACAAGTGAATGGGGTGAGGACAATAATCTATTACCGCCACTCACTGTCGCGGACATATTTGCCTTCGCTCTTGTGTGTGGTACACATATCAAGTTTAAAAATTACAATCACTCGACTACACACATGCGTGTAGTTGAGTGACTTGTAATGGATGCTGCCATCTTCTGACAGTAAATGGTAAATGGCGTCTTTTTGATAGGGGGTCAATCCGTTTATAGTAATTCTCTTTTCTAAATATTTATCTTTGGCTTCTTTTTCTAGCATGTCCCGGTATATCCCACATCCTTTCTTAGATTTTAACATTTTTTTGTTATTTATATTTTACACATTTTAACAGTAATTCATCTCTCGAAACACGTCTCTATATGCTCTGGGCACACAGTGAGAGCGTAAACATACGATCCACAGCCTGATTGAAACAGCACTATGTGAACAAAGTGCTTAACAGCCCCCTTCTCTCCCTGTCTGTCTCTGGTGGCAGATGCACGTTCATCGATGAGAAGTACATCACTGCTGCCACCTCTTGGCCACCGCTCAAAATGTACCTCTCTGCACTGCGACCGCCCACGGCCACTGAGAGAAAGAGAATAGTGTCTAGAGGTTAGACATCGACTAAAACTATTCCTCTGTTTTTCCTGAATCAGTTTGATTCCGATTCACAAGGTCACGATTCAATTCCGATTTTTTTAATTTACATATTGCTGGAAATAAATACTGTGCCATAGACAAAACAGTCCCGTTTCTGGGACAAAAAAATCGTATTATTGAAAATAAAATAAAAACTAATATTATTAATTGAAAGTGTTTTTTCAACTAGTGCAATATTTTGCGGATTCGTAGTTGCGTTTTTTTTGTTTTGTCATTAGGAGGTGGGTACTTTATTGTAAAGCGGAGCATGTTTCATTAGCTTTTTACAATGCTCACCTGAATTTGAATGTCTATACAACAAAGCATTTGAAAAATGCCTACCATGCGTCAAAATGCAGAGACTTCACAGCTTTTACATTTAAAGTACAATAATGACACAATAAATATGTGGCGTTTTTTGGATAAACCATGGTGCGCCCATCCACTTTTTATATTTTAGTGCAATATTTCCCTAAACAATTTTTATCCTATGTGTAATTTTTGGAATAATCAACATTTTTAAATTGCTTTGCTATAAAAATGTTTTTTTATTAGAGAGTCGATTAAAGGGTGCTGGCCATTTGGCACAGTGGGTTAAGATCGCTGTTCCAAGCCTCATGCATAGTTTTGTTGCTTGAAGCTTAGATCACAACACACGCAGCGGTGTTAGCCTGCTGCGTCGTGGGGCCAGCCCCCAGAGCAGAACTTTTTAAAATAAAAAGCCAACCTTTGTTTGAATCTTTACTTTGGTACTGATGGCATATATGTATAAACACTTCATGTATAAACCACATCATATGTATAAACACTTATTTGATTGTTTTTCCCTGTTTGTCCAGTGGTCCACTCTCCTGAAGAGGTGCCGCCTCTCCCAGAACCTGAATCCTCAAGTTCGACTGGCTATGAAGGTGTACAGACCATAACATCTCACAAAGTTTGATATTTTCTCAATGTCAGCAAATCCTTACTAAAAATGATAACATTGTTTGAATAATAAAGTTGATACTGACTGTGTTTTCCTAGCCCGACAAGCCAGAACAAATTAATTGTCCTCGCATTGCACGCAACTCGAACGATCATTTGGTCTGCATTAAGCAGGAAAAAAAGTGTTTCATTCAAATAAAGCTATGGAATCACAGCCCAGTAGTGGGACAAGTGGCCTCGATTCGAACAAGGCCCACCCTAACAGGACACTTATTGGACCACCCCAATTTGTCTGCCTGGTTGGTCCAGTTCCACCGGACCACCTAGTCACATGGACGATTGGTTGGTTCTGGCTTGCCAGGCTAATGTTTTCCTGCACTGTGGGGTCTCTCATTATATGTTCCACAGAGGATCAGAGAATGGTCTCCCTGCCCTCCTTGGGGAGTAGCAGCCCTATTCAGGAAGATCTGGCCAATGCCCTGGTCTCTACCAGACTGGACTCCCCAACCCAAGACTTCCAACTCAAAACGCCTGAGCACAAATTAGAACACAGGTTGGATGCACTGTCCCTTATCTCTTTCAACTAGGGATGCTTTGATTTTGAAATAGCTAACAGCATCTATGCATTCATTGAATACATTTTCATAACTCTTAACACAGAGTGACACCTAGGGGACACATTTGGCCAAATGCTAAATTTTCTGATGAAGAGCACACACTGTCACTAAATTTTCATTGCAAAATAGAACACACCTTCCTCTGCACATACTATTGTTACCTGGAACAAGGTGTATGAAGTCTGTTGTGAAAATATAAGCACTGTTGAAATGTGTTTACTGACTGCAAATTGTGTGATGTCATGAAATATGTAAATGTTATGGCCACAACAATCTGATGCTCTGCTAATTGTTTGAAGAGTTTGTGTCAAACAGCTGAACACACTTGTTAGCAAATGAGAAAAACAATAATCGCTAACCTGTTAACTGGTTGATAATATTTAATCAATTTTGTTTTTTTTTACAATTAATCGTCATTCTGTACTACAATAAATTTGATGCACATTTGCACGCTTCAGCAACAAAGAAAAATATCTCCCTTCTGACACCCCATGGTTAATGCATGGGCCGACGACTGTCTGAATCAGTACTCAAAAGTGTCGGAGGGGGGCCCCAGCAGCACAACAACACATGTAACACATCAACCATTGTCTGACCCCACTACCGACATCCATGACATCACCACCACAATCCTTGCTGAAAATCAACAATATCACAAGTAGAACTCACTGTACTGTAGGTGAAATGCCAACACAATGCCCTATGTAAATGCTGTAAGCCTATTTCCTATATCATGAGCCTAAAATCGATGTGATTACATCGTCAGTGGTTCAGAACGACATCTTTGGACGTTTCGACCCCCAACCATACGTCCTCTGTCGTCCTGTGGGTCCCAGGGGGTGATCAGCCCACCTTTTGCAAATTAGTCCAAATGATTCATAGTACACCGTGAGATTGCTTCCCCTCACGTGCATATACTGCACGTCCGCTCGCCCGGCGCCCGCACTCTCTACACCAACGATGTAAAAAAAAACGGAAAATGCCGCTTGCACCGAAAAAAATAACTTGTGTAATGTGTCTTTGCAGGACGTCCGAGGCAGAAGATGAGGCGATGGAGGTGGAAGATGTCTTTACAGAGTCTCATTTGGATTCAGAACTTGGAGAAGCTAGTGGAGAGAGATCAGAGCTTACCCCAACAGTCAGTGCCTGACCTATTTTACTGCACTTGTTTGTGCTTGTTATCTTATGCACATTACATGTTACAGTGGTAGAAACAGAAGCATTGCTTTACTTTTTTTTTAAACTAACCCTGTCACTGAAATGGAAAATGGTGCTAACGGCAAAAAAACTTTAAAAAAAGAAAGAAACTAGAATTTTAGGCCTTAAATGTTTTTTCATTCCAAGTCAAACATTTCATTTACTAAAGAAAAGTGTGCCTATTGCTATTGTTTCTACTGTCTGCATGCTGAAACACTAATATGTTGGCTTGGTGTGTCCACTTCTGTGTCCCATACCTTTCAAGGTTTTGTCATTTTAGTTTCCGCCTAGTGTACATTTATCCATGTTCTTCTGTCTGTCCATCTAGCCATCGACCCACCCAACCCCAGTCAGTGTCATGGAGGATCTGTTTGACTGAAGGACACCAAAGCCTGTGTTGGATGCAGACTCTCAGGAATCTTTGATCCAGGGCTATTTGTAGCTATATGTACCACCTAACTGTTTACTCTTAGGATTATTTGGAAGCCACCAAAACAAATCTGTCTTGAAATTGTAGTTCCTGCACGCAAGTTCCCAGGAAATGGGACTTAGCAGGGCAACCTTGTCAGAGACGCTCACGTTACACGTAGCCAGGTAGCACTAAACAGTTTACTTTTTATATTTGGAAGCTACAGGTTTTATCACACTCTCAGAGTGACTCCATGGCATTCTTACAGAATCATCTTTATTATGCATTACTACAATGAGTTCATTTTTGATTTTGTTGATTTGTTGATTTTCATTTGTGGTGTGGAAGGAAGCCATATTGAAGGTACATTGTATGCATGTATCTATGCCCATACGATGCACCTCCTTGTATGAACGCACATCTATACAATTGTAGATTTTCAACAAAGGCATGAACCCTGGAAGGTATATTGTAAGAAATATTTAAAAATATAAAATATGTGTGCACACTGCTGGTCCTTGTATAAACATAACGTAAAACCACAACTGTCAGTGATATGTAATGCAGTATAAAATGATATAATGTTCAGAAATGTTAATTCCGCATAATAGCCTTTTTGGGTATTATGTGAATACCTCAAAAAGTTGTCAATGAAAATAATTTCAATGTTGTATGGTTCCAAGAATTTGTTCACGTCAATGTAGCATTCAAGCACAATTAATTGTTTTGTTATTGTACACAGGAAGGCGCATGCAAGGTATTTCTTGTTGTTGTTTTTTACTTAGCGTATGGATTTAAAGGAGCACATGAGTTGAGTGAATACAACTTTTCAATTCAGAATAATGATATAATGTTCAAAAATGTTAATTCCGCATAACAGTGTTTTAGGTATTATGTGAATACCTCAAAAAGTTGTCAATGAAAATAATTTCAATGTTGTTTGGTTCTGTTCTTAGAATTTGTTCACGTCAATGTAGCATTCAAGCATAATTAATTGTTTTGTTATTGTACACGGGAAGGCGTATGCAAGGTATTTTTTTGTTGTTTCTTACATAGCGGATGGATTTAAAGGAGCGCATGGGTTGAATGAATAAAGCTTTTCAATTCAGAATAAAATGATATAATGTTCAGAAATGTTAATTCCGCATAACAGCGTTTTAGGTATTATGTGAATACCTCAAAAAGTTGTCAATGAAAATAATTTCAATGTTGTTTGGTTCTGTTCTAAGAATTTGTTCACGTCAATATAGCATTCAAGCATAATTAATTGTTTTGTTATTGTACACGGGAAGGCGTATGCAAGGTATTTTTTTGTTGTTTCTTACATAGCGGATGGATTTAAAGGAGCGCATGGGTTGAATGAATAAAGCTTTTCAATTCTGTTGTATGTTGCATTGTAAGTGTATTTTGGGTTCCTTAATATGAGCCAACCCATCTGTTGACTGATGGGCAGTCATTTCTTCACATGATTTTTACAGGAAGATATGTTTGCTACTTCAGTCCACTGTGATGACATTACAAAGGCTGCGATACAGACACCAGAAGTGTGTTTACAAACGGTGGGACAAATGTCCTTTTTTTAGCGTGTAACCTTGTCTTATTGTGCGTGAAATTGGAGGAGCTCTGTTAAATATTTAACAGAGCTTAAAATATTAAATATTTTATAATATTTAAAATATCAAAATGTTAAATATTTAACAGAGCTCATTTAAAAATGTATTCTAAAAGATCTGAACGATATTAATAGTCAAAGCGTGCCTTGCTATCATAGAAAAGTTTACAATTTGTCACTTATTTACTTACTTTGTCACATTGTATAACTTACTATACAATAGTAAGCAGGGTTATACAATATTAACCCTGCTTACTATTGTATAGTAAACAGGGTTGGGAACGTTACATTACAAAACAAAAAGTATTCTCTTATCCAAATGTAACTCCATATTTCAACATTTAGTTGTAAGGGATTACAGTTGCTGCTTTTTGTAATCAGATTACTGTGCTCCGTCAATATTGTCACGAAACAAAAAGCGCTTCACTGGAGACTCCTGATCACGGATCAAACCAGCCGCCTGATCGATGGACGGTCAGCCTTTGTACGATCAATAAGACGCAGCATTTTGCAATCCGCCAGGTTTCGCGCCACAACGCGGGGCGCCTTTGGGTCACGTGACCCGGCGAGTGCAGCAATTTTCGCGCCACGAGCGGGCCACGCCCAGATCCACCAAAGCTTTAGTTCTGATTGGTCCGGTGCGACGTCAGACTCGCGCCAGTTTTTGCAAGGAAACCACTCGAGCGGTCGGGAGTCACGCCTGTGGATTAAAGTTCGGCCTTTCCCCAACTTTTTGTTCGAATTTAAACCCGGTGGGCCTTTTAACTGCACTTTTCCTCCGCCGGCACTGCTTGCGATGGCGCCCAAGGATTACCTTGCCGAGAAAGGTAAGTGAATGGAAGTCAGTGCGACTACTGCTGGGGCATTTGCTACGGCTGCCCCTAAAAAGTTTGCTTCGATACCGGATCGAAACAAGCGCGCGATCCTTTTGTACGTTTCCCGTCATCCATGTGGGACGGATGAATCGCGAAGCCTGTGTAGTTTGTGTTATGTGGCCATCAAAGGATTGAGGCGATCAAGGAATCGTGGAAGTGCAAAACGCATGGCCATGGGCCGTGAGGCGTAAGATGCCTGTTTATGAAATGGGGAATGGTGTTAATTTCGGCACAAATTACATGACGGATCCTCATTTGCAACTCGAGTCAAACGTGACCTGTCGTCGTCTTATCGTTTCATTTCCCCTCACTGTATGCTCTTGTCCCACCGCTAGTCCCCGCCGGTTGGAGCTGCAGTGGCTCCGGGAGAGTTTTCCGGAGTGCGCGGGTCATGGCGGCCCCGGATGAGGACAGACAAAGGGAGCGCTTGGCGCGCTCCCGCCACCTGCTAGCGGTGGCAGAAGGCGTTCGATTAGATCCTCCTCCCATATTTATTAAATGATACAAAATCAAGTGAAGTGCCGTAAGACAATAGGTAAACGGACATCATTCAAAATTAGTCTACCTTATTGCCTATCATTTAAAAATAATCCTAAATTAAATCATGTCTGCTACAATTTAAGTCAGGTTTTGCCCTTTTCTAAAATGGAAGACGTTCTCAACCCTGTTCATGGAAAGTAGAACCAATGAATAATGTAGACTGCTGTAGGACATTTGTACATACAATGTTCTTGGTGTAAGTGTATGGCAGTAATGACCCTCAATGGGTTAAAACTGGCTATCGGGTTACTCGTCCTGCATAATTGTTCACGAGTGTCACATCATATCCATCTCTCTGACTGCACGTGGTCAGTGGTTGTTTCCACATGATGTGCTTTCAATGTCGTTATCATGATTGCTACATTTGTAGTGGAGTCACGGCTTTAGAGTCGAATCTTAAATGCTGGCAAACATTAAAAGTTGCCGCACTGGGCACATCGTGATGCTAGCTTTTGTTTAGCCGGAGCGAGTTCCAAACTTACTATGTTTTATTCCATCTACCAACGCGCTCAGATCGCTCGATCCCCACCGTTGGTCTTCCGTAGTTCTTGTAATTTGCCAACTTAAACTAGCGTGTCGTTGATTATTGCTAAACGACCACATTCTGGAGTTAACTAAAATGGGTCGCTCGTCCCATTGTGGGACTGAACACATCAGCGCTGTTACTTTTTAATATATTTATCTAGTGTTTCCTATTTTTCAGCTTTCATGCCTATATGAGCATTCCGTTCCGCGTCTACAACACATCCATCCTCTCCTCCGATCTAACGCCCAATCATCCGCCGATTACACACCACCGTTCGTATTGGTGAGCCGTTCGTGAGCGGTTCATTCGGATGGCCGGATCGTTGCGGATTCTCTTAGCAAAACGCTTCGGCTCATTTGATTGAATTGATTTTAATGATGAAGTTGTCACTGTTGCAGTGCAAATCAGATGTGCTGGTCATGTTAATGTTTGCATTTTTTATTACTATTAACTATTATATCTTTCTGGTCCATACAGAATGTAATTGTAGTCATGCGGAATCGACCCCCATAATGGAACATCGGCGTTGCGTTGTAGAATTGTTTTGCAGGTTAACAGTCCTACCTTTCATGTTACCCCACTGTGTTGATAACTAAACATAACATCAAGGGTTTTGATTGTCGTTAGTTCAAATAGTTCTGATGTATTTCAGAACCCTTTATTAATGCCAAGTGGCGAATTGTGCAATGGGGAAAGTGCAATTATTTAAAATGATGTGCTTTTTAAAGTGTATTTTTGGATGTACTGAGTCCTGACGTCCCATCAGGGCAGCACCCACCCATACATGCATCTTTTGAACGAATCTTCTTGGACTAAATTAATTTGACCTGAGAAATCAACTGCATTTAAACTATTGATTACATATTTAAGTTACTTGCTTACATGTATGCCTTTTAGTTTTGTCTTTTGGTAAGGGGATATGCAAGCCACTCAAACCATCGACCACTATTACTTTTAATATATCCTTGGATATGTAGAATTTTGGTAGCACATCCAATTACTAAAACATTAAAGGCCTACAGTCCTATGTTAACAATTTAAAAATGTTGATCAGTAATTGAATTCAATATTTTGTCTTGTCATTTTGCGTCTGAATATTGCAAACATCGCTACAATATGGGTGTCGTGTTTTAGATTCAATTGGCTGGGTTCACCGAAGTGAACGAGCACTGCCCATCACCTGTTTGTGTTCGAGCGGAGCGGTACTAGTTGGCGCGGCGCACGGATGTGGCGGCGGTGACGCGGCTCGCCGCCATGTGCTGCTTTGTTTACAATAACATCAACATGTTATTCCGCCGTCCGCCCAGGTACACTCCGTGTGACAAATTTTATTTTCTAACAAACAAACGCGCAGTATTCCGTTCGTATCAAACTGTCGATTATGCACAACTGCGTGGTATTTTTATACTCGGGCGCATCAAATCTGCGGGCATTCCGACTTTGCCGTTTTTTTTTAAACGGATGCTCTCACACACAACAAAAAGGCTGGTTTAGTGCACCGTGTTTTTGTTTACGGTCTTTGGCTGAACGGGGCTCGAACAGATACGTGTTAATCGGATTATTCTCCGTCGGTTCTCTCCCGACGCCGTCTGGACGTTTGTGATTTGTGTACTTTGCTTTTTATCTGACATAATAAGGGGGTGTTCATTGTGATCGTAATGTAGTCTCATTGTCCGTTGCGTCGACATGATCTGCGTAGAAGCAGGGGCGTCATTTCCAGCGCTGATCCAAATTCGGATCTTTATTATCGTAAAAACCAAACTTGCTTTAAGAAAAGATCACTTTTAGATCTTTACTCGAAGCTTCATGGCTTTTTCACTGTCACCCTAGTGCCACAACGGTGTTTCAGAATTTCCCCGTTGTCTTTTTTGCACAAAGCTAGCTTTTACATTTACAGCGCAAACATTTCACATGTACAGCTGCTGCTTATAAGTAAATTTCATAACTCCATTTTCTAAATGTTGTGCATGACATACTCTTATCTCTATATATATTTTTACACTTTGAGATAACACGTTGGGTCATCCAGGTTGTTCAGATTTTTTTCTTTCACTGTATATGCCTATTTGCCCTACACGTGGAGCTGAAACGAATAATTTACTTATTGAAAATTGAAGACTAGGTTACTCAAATATAAATCTTTTCCTCCAATTATCATCCCGACTGTTTTTGTATAATACAAGTTAGAACACCTACGGTTTCTGTTGAATTAAATTACATGAAGCTACTCAAAACGGCATTACTATGTCTTTTTATATATTTTCAAATGACACTTCTATTAACTGGAACTGTACATTTTCTTAACTCCTTTATCACTCTTGACCACGGTTTTACTTCATTTTCTCTTCTCAAAGTAAGTTAAGAGGCAACGTGATTTTTGTTCATTGATTTATACATTTAAAAATGTCATTCGTTTTGATACCTTGCATAGTAATTTTTAGGCCCGCCTAAGCTAATTTCATACTATTGCCTTTATGCTATTATAGTTATCAGTTCTATGTAGTTTCCTTACAGATTAATTTAATTTCATGTTTTTATTGCATTCTGCACTGAAAATGTTGTGTATGCGATAACATTCAGTTCATCGTTGTTCCATTATGTGATTTCAATTATGATAAAATATTCCCCAATAATCATGCAGCCCTACTAGGACCTCAAAATGCGTTTATGATATGCGTCTTGGGTGACCTGGGAATTGTGCATTTAACGTCAACAAAGGCTAATCAAATTTTTGTTCCTTTGCAGAGAAATGCAAGAAGTTCCTGCAAGAGTTCTACTCTGAGGGCGATGATGGAAAGAAGTGTTTTAAATACGGCGCCCAGTTGGTAAGTAGTAAACTGCTAAGTCTGTTTTAGAAGTTTGCTGGTATGCAGAGAAAGATTTGGAAAGGAGAATGAATTTTCATGAAGATAATTTAATGTTGATTGTTTATAATTACTTAAAAACACATTGTTTGGCACCATTTTCTTGACGGCATTAATGTGAAGGGGACGAGTGGACGTGCAGTATATGACTCGCTCTGCGATCTAAGCCCCAGCAACAAGACAATGTATAGTGTCTTGACCTGCTATGCCATGGTGCCAGGCCCCCACATTTGTATTTTATTAATTCTAAAGGATGGGTTTGGAACTTTTAATCTTTGAAACATTGAGCATTCAGCTTTTGAGTGTCAAATTTCATTTGCTAGTTTGAGAAGTATCTCAGAAAAATCTGCCTGTTGCGTTCTTCTGCTTGCTGAAACTGGCTTGGTGCGTCAACTACCACATCCCAGTACACATTTCAAGTGTTTGTCATTTCAGTTTTCGTGAATATAATTGACTCAAGTCGTTTGACCCCGTGGCTCAGAGCGCTGCTGATAAACCAGCCCCAATTCATAGTCTCATGTAGGGCTGCAGCGACTAGTCATCGATTAATCGATGTTGATTAAATTAATCGCCAACTAGTGTAATAATCGCCAAGGAATTGAATCAGCAGTTTTTTGCTGACACCACCACCTATTGATATACACTAATTTGATATTACTTAATCTCTGAAAATCCATATGATTAATAACTTAACATTATTGATGAATTGAAACTTGAATTTGAAGATAAACATCAGAATATTAGCGAAGCGACTGAGTTTGTGGCTGACTAAGTACCTAAATTGTTGTACATATTTGCCTAACGCGAACCAAAATTGACTGCATTTCAATTTGACAAGATTTGTTTGTGTTGCTGTGAATATGTTGGACATTTAAGGGAAAAATGATCAACCAATTAATTGATATAATCGTTAGTTGCCGCCCTACTCTTGTGTATATGATCACGGCACACACAGTGCCGTGAGATCGCTTCCCTTCATTAAAATTAGAGAAATGGCGGTTGCGCCGAGGGATTAAAAACGTTTAAAGGTTTTACTGAGGCTTGTCTCGCTGGCTCCTCTCTGTGGAACTCGGGCGGTGGAGATGCCTCGCAGATCAGCTTGGTGTTTTGCTTTACCCATTTGGCAACCTCCATTTGCTGCGTGGGATAAAACCACCATACACTGTTGCGCTTGGAACAGACTTGCTGTTAAAGTCTAGGTCAAATATGTTTGGACATTTTTTAATCTAGAATACTTTTGTTCTTAAAAAACTGATCCCTTTGCAGGTGTGTCTTGAAGTTGGTCTAAATACCATCTATGCTTTTCCTGAGATCTGTAGTCTGTCCATCTTTTTTAGTGCCACCCTCTTCAGTTTCCTTGTATTTCCATCTCTGACTTCTCTTCCTACATGCTCTTCAACTTTTTTCTTAAAGACCTCCGAAACCACCGCCCCTTGGATCTAAATTTGGTCTAATGTTGTAAAAATTATTGGCGAGGTTGGCCCTGTGTTGCAGTGGGTTAGACCGCTCCTAAGCCATTCAGTCTTGTTCCTGTGATCACAGGACATGTATAGCTGGGAGATCGCTTCCCCTCACTGTCAGATACTGCATGTTTGCTCGACCTGCTCTCCTCCCTTCACACTAATGTTGTAAATAAAATGAGAAAATGGTGATGGCGCTGAGAAACTAAAAGGTATTGGCAATTCCTACAAGAACCTTCTTTTTTTTTCCTGAGTTTGCCAGCTGTTTGTGTTGTAGGTGGCTCTGGCCCACCGGGAGCAGGTATCCCTACACATCGACCTGGAGGATGTGGCCATGGACGATCCAGACCTGGTGGAGAGCATCATGGAGAACGCCAAAAGATACACCGGCCTGTTTGCTGACAGCGTTCACGAGCTGCTGCCGGAGTACCGCGAGAGAGAGGTGAATAAACTAGAGCTGCAATCTATTATTGAACTAATCACCAACTATTTTGATTGAACATTTCCGTGGTTGGTCCATTCTCTGGTCTTGTTGACTAGATGATGTTCCCAATGTCATGGCCCGCCCATATTCTCGGATAATGAACACTGTTGAGCCCCACAGCAACACAAACAATACATTAAAAAGGTGATAATTAAGCTAGTTTGCCGTTTAAATAATTTGGTTATAGTAATCAAGAAATCCGCGTATAGTGATCATTTTTATAAATTGTAAATATGTGTGTGAAATAATTGTAAAATTACAAGTAGAGCGGCATCTTGCCAACCAGTCTTGCCTGTGGATCGAGCGCCTTCCCGGACGTTCTCCAAAAGCTTGGCTTGCGTGTTCGGCCGCACCGGCCGCCGTTGGAGGTTGGCCCAAGGCGACAGTTTCTCAGACCCCGCTTGCTTGCCTAAGCATTTGTTTTAAATGTTATTTTCAGACTTTGTTTAAAAAATGAAAAGCACCGGCGGCACTGCGGAGCCGGCGCACCACATAATGGGACTAAGTTACGTAGCCTACCAGAGTTGTCTGCGCAGTACTGTCTACTGTACAAAATTGCACGATACTGTACTAAAATTCAGTAAATGCAAAAGCTATCAGTTTCACTTCATTTCTCATTGAAAAAAAACGTACAAATAGCATTAAGATAATATTCTACATTAAAATGTAACTTCAATTTTAGTGATCATCCGCTTATCGATCAATTTGGTTCTGGGCTAACGTGATCACTATAAGCGGTCTCCACTCTATTAAAATTTAAATGTTGGTGTAAGTTATTTTCTGGCGTCAGCGCCGTTTTTCCATATTTATTGGATAGGGTTAGTCGGAAACTGGGTTGAAGAGATCGGGGGTAGGCATTGCAGACAAGTCGACGAGCGTAGTCGAACGTTGATATCACAAAGATGTTTTAAAGATTCCCCATATAGAATTGCCAAGGATTAATTCCAAGGCTTTAGAGTAGCCTTCACAAAAGCTCACTTACCCCTGGTTAGTTTCTCATGTCTCTCTCCTAGGAGAGGTGTGGAAGTTCTATTTTAAATATTGGGGTGCCTAAGCCGTTGAATTTGTCTAACTGGGTTTCCAACCCTTCCCGTAGATTGTGGCCAAAGACTCTCTGGACGTATACATTGAACACCGGCTGATGATGGAACAACGAGGCCGGGACCCCGCCGAAACCCGGGATGCTCGGAACCAGTACCCTGCTGAGCTGATGAGGAGATTGTGAGTAGACCTTCAACATGTATTGTCTTTTATAGTTGTGATCGCATGGTAGTCGACTGCAAGGATCCCAGAATTGCAGGTTGCTTTGCGAAATTGTACACTAAGTGTGAAGTTAATAAAAATTCCTCTTCTTTGGCTGGCCCTGAGACTTGGCGGGTTAAGACCGCTGCTCTAATTCAACCCCATACTGTCTTGTTGCTGTGGTTTAGATCACAGCACAATGCATTGAAAAAAATAACTTGTATGTACTATAAACTGCAACTATTATTTTAATATCATGTAAAATTGGATTAGATGCTGATTATTGAAACTAGTCAGTCAGATTTTTTTTCTTACAGAAAATCTTGTAAAATATTCACAGCGACACAGAAATCATGTCAACTTTTAGTCAATTTTGTTTCATCTTGGCAAAAAATGTACTACAATCAAGTTATTCTGACAAACTCATTAATATGCTAATATTTTGAGGATTTTCTTCATATTCAATTATCACTAATGTTCCATCATATTAAATCATATTTTGCATAAATTATCAAATAATATCAAATTGGTGCAGACCAAGTAGGTGGTGGTGTTGCCTATAATCGATTAGTGCATTAGTTGTAGATTAATTTCATCGAGTAATCGTTCCATCTAATATGAAGGCAATAAAATGACGGCGTGAGAGGAACAGCTAAATGGTTGTCTAATTTGGCTCGATGCCTCTTGAAGTATCGAAATCAATTTTTATTTAGTTTGACATTTTGGATCAGTTGAAGAAAAATAGAGGTCGGTACCGGCTGCTAAAGGGAAAGTAAACTCAGGCTTTCTGTAATTGTGACATCACTGGGCATGGTAGGTAGTGTTTTTGTCAGTGTCTGAATTCAAAGGTGCTGTTCCTGTCCAAATTTCCCTTGATATTGACATGTTATTGTAAACAAAATGTATATGCTTCATGCCAAAACCGACGATGGTAAAAGCAAAGCTAAATAAATTTGGTGCTAATCAACCCAGCCGGCCAGCTTCTCATTTTAGGGATATAATGATGTGGTGGGAAATTGTGTTAACAAAAAAAGAGGGCACCTGAACTAGTGTGTTCCTAAACTCCTCCCCATGTGTCTGCAGCGAGGTCTACTTCAAAGCGCCGTCCACGGCCAAGCCCAAGGTCGTGCGTGACGTGCGCGCCGAGAGCATCGGCCACCTGGTGAGCGTGCGGGGCATCGTCACCCGCGCCACGGAAGTCAAACCAATGATGGCTGTGGCTACCTACACGTGCGACCAGTGTGGTGCAGAGACCTACCAACCGGTAAGGCACGCACGCGCATGCACTCTGCACCGTAGGGAGGTCTGGGTCATAGACGAGTTTACTCACCAAAATGAAAACTGACATGGACAGAAGTGGCTGAACACAACAAAACTGGCACTGTTGAAATTATTAGATTGATCGGTTGGATATTTTCTTTCAGAAAAATACTAATTCCAAATTATTAAAAATTATAAAATTAAATATAATTATGGCAAGCAACCATTACAAGACATTTGGCTATTGCTAAATGTCAACGTAAGAGTTCACATTCATGCCTTGGCGATCATTACATGTTCTTAACTTACTTTTCTAATTGATTAATCGTTGCTGCCCTAATATGAATATATTTGGGAGTTCCAATCTTGTGATGGAAAGCTTCTAAGCGACCACAATGTTTTCACAGATCCAGTCTCCGTCCTTCATGCCGCTGGTCATGTGTCCCAGTCAGGAATGCGTCACCAACAAGTCGGGCGGCCGCCTATACCTGCAGACGCGCGGATCAAAGTTTGTAAAGTTCCAGGAGCTCCGCATTCAGGAACATGTAAGAGTTTACCCGGCATGTTCAGTGCTGAAAGTATGCACCAGCATGGATTTTTCTTTTGTCCGCAGCAGGCTTGGGCAATATATTAATATTGTCTCAAAATGTTGATAAGCTCATGTCCCGTATTCCTTCAGTCAATCACTACTATTGTGGGGGGAAAAAAACAAGCGCCATTTTCTCATTTTTATTGCCACGGGGCCAGCCCCAAAATGTATTTCATTCAGTATTTTTTTTCTCCATTTTATTTAACGATTGACACGCTTATGGAAACGTGTAATTAACGTAATTCCTCCACTAGATGGAAATCTAATCACGTCAGCATGGTACAAGACGGTTCTGGCGTTTTCCTTGATCTATTACCTCACGATTGTGTCTCCAGTTCTTCTGATTCTCAAAGCAAGCTTGTGTTGTACAACACCGCTATTTTTGGACAAAGGCAAATCGCTGACCCCTTAGTGTAGTGTCTCTAACCACAAACTGCGTCCAAGTGGCTGACCAGTGTAGTCTTCCAGCTTATAAGTTTCCCAAAACCATCCTGTGTGGGCCTTGTACTTGCTTGTAGTAATACAATGTGATGTTTTCTGAAGTTATTTTTTGTTAAACAGTTTTAAGCTTCTGATTTTTTTTTTTCTTTTTCAGGAGGTTTACTAAATTTTCATATTGTTGGATTGTCACTTTGAAATGGCAATCAATTTCCATACTGACTCTGGAGCAGTCGGTAAAATGCCCACACCCATATGGTATGGCCCACACTGTGAGCACCCGTATGGTGTGGCCCACCTGTGAATTGGTTCACAAGCACGGACAGTGTCGCAATTTTGCTTCCCCTCACTGACCTTTCTGCACTATCTTCCCCAGTCTCCAACTTTGGAAACTAACCCAGTGAATAAAGAAATGGCGTTTATGCCGAAAAAAATGTTTAAATGTATAATCGTTTTTGAATCTTATTCACAATCCTTTGAAAATGACTAGATTATAGAGCTGGGTTCAGTTTGCTCTCTACAGCCTCCACCATACCAACCAAGGCTCTCTAGTCTCCACCAGACACCTTTTGAACGTTGCAAATGTGCTGTTCTAATGTGTCTATCAGAGCGACCAGGTTCCAGTGGGAAACATCCCTCGCAGCATGGTGGTCTACGCCCGTGGAGAGAACACGCGCCTCGCTCAGCCTGGTGACCACGTCTCCATCACCGGAGTCTTCCTCCCCTTGCTCCGCACCGGCTTCAAACAAGCTGTACAGGTGGGGTACTGGATTCAGACAAGTGGAGGATGTCAAAATGCACTTCATGTGTGGCGGTTGTGAAACGGAGGTTTATGCCAATATGCAATGCATCATGGGATCCAGAAGAGCTGGGATGGGGTTCAGTACCATAACTGCCCAGACCCTACCCACCGCTTGGTACAAATACCAGTTGATTGCCTCGTAATTGGTTGTTTAGCCTATTACTGTTATCTAAATTTGAAGACTGCCTTTTCACCTGTTACACATGTTGTTCAATTGACATTAATTATGTCTTTTGGTTGCGAAGTTTTCAGTGGCGCCCCAACGGTCAGCCAGACTACGGGACTGATGTCTTACATGCATGACCAAAACACGTTCTCAACATCACCACTTTGAGTTTAATTCTCCATGTTCTTCTATTATGGGCACTCAAACATGTTGAGAAATGACCAATGCCAGTCGGCACTGGCCCCCGCCCGTTATCTTGGCCACACAGCACCTAGAACAATGCAATAAAGATGCATTAACTTTTCTAAACTTAACTAAAGAGAGCTTGGGTGAAAACCCAATGTCATAAATTAGAAAAGGAAGAGTAGGGACTTCATGCGTTAATGTGAGCAATAACTGTAATATAACTTGTAATATTGATACTTAAATCATGGTCAACATTAATTAGGTAGGAAAAAATTAACCGATTAATAATTAGTAAAAATGGCTTTTTTTTTTTATCAGCCCATTCAGGCTGTTTTTTTTTCTCCAAGCTTTATTAATTAGGGTTAGTGGAAACGGGTGAAGATAGGGGGGGGTGGACATGCGGGAAATGTGTCAGTGGTGGGATTCGAACCACCGACTCCCCGCACCATTAAGGCATATGCATGCTTTCCAGTGCACTGCCTAACCGACTGAGCTACTGGGCAGCACAAAATGCACGATTTTTAATCAATGCTCAAAATTATTAGCTGCTGCCCTACTCTTGACAGGGTCTTCTGTCTGAGACGTACTTGGAGGCCCACAGCATCACTCTGATGAATAAGACTGAAGACGACGAACTGGGCACTGGAGACCTCACTGAGGACGAGCTGCGAGACATCACTGGTGAGTCTCGCTCACTCTCCTCCCCCTGAGATGAGCGAGAGTGGTGCTCATGACGAAAAAACAAAGGCACTCAATTTAAAACAAGGGAGTGTCTGTATGCAATGGAACATGTGGCAAACTGAAAATGTAAAACTATACAAACATGCGGGAAATACGTTGGTGACAAGATTCGAAACACCGACTCACTGCGCCATTGAGCCATATGTGTGCTTTCCAAACCAACTGAGCTACTGGGCAGCAGTTAAACCTTTTTAACAAACTTTTTTTTTGTGCTCAATAAGAACTTATGGACTTGACTCCAGTTACAGCCCCATTCAACTCTACCAGGGTTTGTTCCAGCTCACACTGAGTATTTTTTTAATTCCCAGTGCTGTTCAATTTCAAATTGGCAAAATGGGATGCACCTCAAGTACCCGGATGATCCTGAACACAAAGTGTGGAACGGTGAACAGAATGGGTTGTGGACCATCCACTGGCACTGAGCCCCCAAAGTGGGGAACTCTGGATAATTGTGAGGTCTTGTTTCAGCCGAGGGCTTCTACGAGAAGCTGGCTGGCTCCATCGCTCCAGAGATCTACGGACACGAGGACGTGAAGAAGGCTCTGCTCTTGCTGCTGGTAGGCGGTGTCCAGCAAGCTCCTCGCGGAATGAAAATCAGAGGTAAGCTTCTGCTCATATTCAGGTACTTGAGGAAAGCAGCAGTCAGTTAGGGCTGCAACAAACCATTAGTTGCCGGTTTTTTTTTTTTTTGCAAATTTGCAACCTTCAGTTTACTTATCACTGGACATTTTTTTTCTCTTAAAAATCCCCGAAATATAACCATTGTGCAGCAATTGCAAGAGATTAATCTGGTGTGGACTAATAGTAGTGCCGGCACAAAACGGCCCAAATAACAATGGTTAAATTTCTTGGCGATTAGAGAATGTATTGATTGGTCATTGCACCCCCTACTGACTACGCCAATTGCCAAACTATTTAAATAGTACGTTTTGACATGACTTCTCATTTCCCCCTCAAAAACTACGCATTGGGACACACAAATAATCCGTTGGCTTGATATTAGGGTTGTTAATTGGTCAGTGAGGTGTAAGCAGATTTTGCAACTTTTTTTTTTTGTGACAAATGTAGCCATTGCCAGTTCGGTCCACTACAATGACTTCACGCAAGTGGCTAGACGCTGGATGTGCCTATACAAAGACCTAGGGCGAAAGTACAGCGTAATTTTGGCTCGTAAACTACATCTATTCAAGCTATGAGCCAACTGACCTGTGTGCATCTGTCCAGGTACCATCAACATCTGTCTGATGGGAGATCCAGGAGTTGCCAAGTCTCAACTGTTGTCCTACGTAGACCGCTTGGCCCCTCGCAGTAAGTACATCCTCTTCCCAAGCACAAATCATAATCTGCTTTATTCTGCCATCATTGTACACATGAATTAAGCTTTATCATTGTAGACTGTCTGAACTAACTAGAAATATACAGTGATTGCTGACTGCTAAAGGGATATCCCTGAAACACTAAATATTTCCGGGTTTCATTAATGTTTTTTAGAGCCATGCCTTCTGTTGTTGACGTCACGGGGCCCTGCACAAAATTGTGTATTCCAACAGTCTGGAAAGCACCCTGCACATGTGATGCACATGAATGGGTCAGCCGTCTTGAAAGGTTTTTAAGATTCATGAGATTAAATGTACATGCTTTGGCTTTGTTTTACAATAGTTGGTTTTAAAATAAAAAAAAATAGGAATCAATCCATGGACCAACAAAAAATCGGCATTCTGTTGGCCTCTCAAATCTCACCAGTTCATGAATGTACCCTAGAACATTAATGCACCAAATGCATGTTTTTTTTTCCTTTTCATTTGAGCAACATTTTGGCTGCTCATGTGTTCCTAGGATGCGTTTTTAAACAGGGCTTTGAACCAGTTCAAGGAACGAAACGAAAACCGGGAACGTTATTATTCATGTTCCGGAACAGGAACACTTATTTAAATATAATGGTAACCGGTATTAACCGGTTTTATTTTGTTCCTCATAGGAGTGCACTTGGGGATAACTTCAGAAATAAAACAAGAGTATTTATAAAATCTATAATTTGCAGTGAAGTAGGAATCGCTGCGGGACTCTGCAGCGTGTTGTTGTGGGTTCGCCATCACACGGCACGAGACCTCTAAAGCGCTACCAGCGGGCCTCTGTAGCAGGTCGCTTTGGGTTCGCCGCAACAAATATTACATAGCATTAAATAACTGACAGGAACGATATTAACCGTTCCGGGAACAATATTTTTTTTGTTCTAACTGGTTCAGGAACGTCAATTTATTGGTGGAACACATAACCGGAAACGTTATAATTCTGTTTCTGTTCGGAACGAAACATTAGGGAAAAAATATTGGTTCAAATCCCTGTTTTTAACTGAACTTTATTGAAGCTTTTTTTTTTTTTTTCCAACTGATCAGTTCAGACCAAGCTGGACGGTTCGGCACACATCTGGTCCACGAACCGGTTTATGGAGGAAAAAAACTGTTGGCTATCTGCGCTGCCGGAAACGTGCGCTTTATGCGAGCAACGATTGGCGAGGGGAAGACCTGCACGATAAATCGATTTGAAATCGGATTTATTTGTTCGGATTATGAGAAATAGTGAGATCGATTTACCCATCACCCAGCGAATTTATGTTCAGCCCTCGGACACGCCCCCTCCCTCATACACACACACAAGTTACTTTGGCTGTGGTCTCTGCAGGCAGCGGTGAACTAATATTCGAACGAAAAGGCACCAAATCTGTTTGCAGCATGGTGTAATCTAATTTCAAACCGTGCTGCAAATTGTTTCGTTGCACAACGAGTCTTTCAAACACCAAGAAGGCAGACATCCAGTGGAAAGTTGACGGCGTGTTGGCAGCTAAATATGTTCCGGACTCAAGCAGCGACGTTCCCTTGCGAAGCACCGAGCCGAAAATATTTTGCTGTGTGTGGTCTCTTTTATAACGCTACTCGAGAACGAATCACCGCGCTGCCACTGGATGTCCCGCTGTATGAGTTTAACCGTGTCATTTTGTTACGGAGGATCTCAGAACGGCGCTGTCTGCAGTCGTTCCTCCGGCGAGGAGATCCTAGCGAGTTGATGAACTTATCAATTCAATTTTTACCGAATGCTCATTTTTATATTTTTGTCCATTCATTTGGTATTGTTGTCCCATATCCAAGAAATATTTCTTGGATGGATACCAATACAAGAGGCTTAAAGTAATTCACCACGTGGTCGAAATGGACAATTATTAATCATGTATGCCTTGTTATTTATCGACTAATGTAAGCACGTCAAATTGAGTAGAAAACGGCGACCCCTGTCGGAAATGTATGATAATTGCAGGTTAGAAACCAATGTAGAAAGAGGCGTTTATTTAAAACAAATATGTATATATGTATATACGTGTGTATATATATATATATGTGTGTGTGTGGGCAAATCGATTTTCATTTTTTCCAAAATAGTGCAGTTCTAGTGAGGGGAGAAAAGGGACTGGGTGATCAGTTTTTGATATCCCTATGCACTGAAGTTTATTTTAATGAATTATTTAATAAAATGTGGTTTTTGCAACTATCTAAACTGAGCTCTGCTCCAATGATCTGTCTGAACCGTGAGTCTCTTGATCTGTTGCACCCCTAATATTCATCTTTTAAAGATACTGTAGGTTGCACCCCTAATATTCATCTTTTAAAGATACTGTAGGTAATTTTGCACAAGGGCCAGCGTCCGCATGCCTAAAGGTTAAGGTTTCTCTATACGTGTGCCCAGGCCAGTACACCACGGGTCGCGGGTCGTCGGGCGTGGGTCTTACTGCGGCTGTGATGAAGGACCCTCTGACTGGAGAAATGACCCTGGAGGGCGGCGCTCTGGTGCTGGCTGACCTGGGCGTGTGCTGCATCGACGAGTTCGACAAAATGGCCGACGCCGACCGCACAGCCATCCACGAAGTCATGGAGCAGCAGACCATCTCAATTGCTAAGGTAGTTTAACATATACCACTATGATATATCGCTGATATTAGTTGTAAACCAATTGTTGTTTAATTAGTTCTTCCAGAAATCTGTGATTCTGCGATCGGATGTTTTTCGCGGAAATTATAATCATTCTCGGAATAATCCCCAGCCCGTGGAATACTGGGATGTTGAGTAATTGACCCTTTTTTGGGTTTTTTTTGAATGTTCTGCGGACAAAGGGTGCAATGCACTTGCATCACCTCCATGCAAGTGAAGTCTGCAGACGCTGTGTGGCGGTGAGGGAGAAGGGGAATGTAGACTTTCGACATAAGTGTGGCGTAAAGACTACATTATTGATGCTATTAATTGGCCTGTTCTATGGCGCGCAGTGTTGAAAGAGCAGAAGGAAGAATAGCATGAAGCATTTTTCCCTTTTATAAATGAATGGCGGGGCACCGTAAAGTTTCTGCTTAAATACATAGCGATGAGCAGACAATGTTTTCTTACCACTGTTATGTGTGTGCGCCGTCTCAATTTGAAATGCTCAAAGGGTTTATATTATACGGCTATTGCCTTTGTCAGAATGTTTATGCAACAAATCTGTTTGCAGAAATGTTTCCTAAACTTTTGTCCAATATACTGCTACAATTTTGTATGCAATGAAATTGCTGCAAATTATAATGAAATTACCTTGGAGGAAAAAATGTTAATAATTTTATGAATGCAATGTTGGTATTGCAGTTCATTTAACTTCATTATCGCCTAAGAAAAATAGGCTTGCTTCATAACTGGTAGTTTTAGGTTGCTTGAAATGTCATATTCTGCGGGAATGAAAAACAGAAGAGTCATAAAATTGCGTTCTCCGGAATTGGGAATGTGCTCCGTGGAAATGTTTTTTCTCGCCGATTCCTGGTCGTACTATTATAGTTGATCAACAATGTTGTTGCCCACTTGATGTTGCTCCGCGTCTGCGGTTTTCCATCTTTATTAAATGGGTTTTGTCAAACTGGGTACATCGCAGTCAAGCCGGTTAGTGGCCACACACTGCGGATGCTGTGATCAAAACCACAGCACCATTACTATGAAATGGGGGCACGTTGGCTGCCGCGTCTTTAACCAAAGCACCCCCCTCTACTACTTTGTAATGAGTCATGAACTTGTCGGGTGGCAGGCTGGCATCATGACTTCGCTGAACGCGCGCTGCTCCATCCTGGCCGCAGCCAACCCTGCATACGGCCGCTACAACCCCCGCAAGACCCTGGAACAGAACATCCAGCTGCCGGCCGCCCTGCTGTCCCGCTTCGATCTGCTGTGGCTGATCCAGGACAAGCCGGACGCCGATGCCGACCTGCGGCTCGCCCAGCACATCACCTACGTCCACCAGCACTGCAGACAGCCGCCCACGCACTTCACCCCCATCGACATGAAGCTCATGAGGTCAGTAGTAATTTCACTTGCAGGCGGACCTATTGCTGTACTGCGGGACACGAAATGAAAAATTGCATCAAGAGAAAATTGCTGAGGGGTTGACCCTGTGGCACATTTGGTTAAGGCCGTGGCTCTATGCCAGCCATAGTCTTGTTGTGGCTTAGATCACGGCACACACAGCCTGCTTTGGTCGCTTCCCTTCGTATTAGAAGTGTGTGTGTGTGTGTGTTACTTGCACCAAGAGAAATGGATATAGGTGCTATGGTAAGTAAATTTATAAAATGGATATGTCTTGAGCCTGTGGCTCAGTCTCACAGCTCACGCAGCTGTCATGAGATTGCTTCCCTTCACTGGCAGTTTCTTTTCACACTGAAATTTTCGCAAGAGGACCAGACTGTCAACAAATCCACAAGTGTGCAAACTGCAGTGGCTTGCAACGGGCGTTTGCTCACAGCCACTGAACTACACCTGACTAATGTTTTTACTATAGTGTAAAAAAGTTTTTAATGTGTTGCACAGGCGTTACATCGCACGCTGCCAGACCAGACAACCGGTGGTACCTCAGGACCTGTCTGAGTACATCACTGCTGCTTACGTGGAGATGAGGAAGGAGGCCCGAGTCAGTAAGGACACCACCTTCACCTCTGCCCGTACCCTGCTGTCCATCCTGCGCCTGTCCACAGCACTGGTAAGACGGCAACTAACTTTATAGTGGATTAGTTACTGATTATTGAAACGATTAGTCAATCTGTTGGATTTTTCCTCTTTAAAAAAATCCCTAATATTCACTGCAACACAAATTAATCTTGCCAAATTAAAATGTTCATGTTGGCAAACAACTTACAACAATTACGTCACTCAACAAATGATTACAATGTACACGATACCAATTGGATGGTTTTCTTTTGGATTCTCAGAAACTGAGTAATTGTAGACATTAGGTGGTGGTGTCAGCAGAAAATGGATGACAATGATTTTAAGTACTTGGCAATTAATTGATGAAATTGACAATGCAGCAGTCAATGAGTCGACTAATCGTTGCACCCCTAAAGACAACATAAAGCCTTGTAGGTTGATACAGGGCCTCTCCTGAGCTCATTGTGTGGTGTTTGCTAAAGTGCTTATAGTGCAGGTAGTGATCTGGTCTACCGCAGTATGAGCACTTGTTTCAAACGCCTGCACACTCAACATCAACTTCCAGGTGTCCAGTGTATTGGGTGGATGTTAATTTCCTTTAAAGTTGTCTTTGACACCAGGGAAGACATTTTAAAAACTTAGTTCTGGCTCTAGTTTAACACAATCATGACTTTCAAATATCTTCTCTCTCCCCCCCCCCCCTTCCCCTTGCATTGCAACGTTAAGACAAAACTCGTAACATTTGAGACAAACGTTCAGACCTGGCGCCACCTTTTTACAGCGTACACACGAGACTTCTGTAAACGGACTAGTCCCCTTTCCCTCTCCTCTTGGTGGCCAGAGAGCGTTGTCCCAACTTGCTCCTGGGTGTGAAAAGTGCTGTTTGTGCAGGTAGAGGACTCACAGGCCCTACTGCAATGCCAGCACTTCAGGCACCCTGGACGCTATTCTCTGCAGAGGCCTTGGAAGTCAAGATTATGGACAAAGATTCTTAACCGTCTGTTTAATACTCCAAAATGGTTAATTTCTTCGAACATGCAGCAAATGAGGCCGAGTTTAGATTTTGGACAGATTGTTTATTTTTTCCACATTGCTGGATTGTCTCAAGATACTGTCCCTAGACAAAACGACCCTATGTGTATTTAATTTAATGTGTAAGGGGGCCACACAAAGTCTGAAATGTAAGTCAAAGCCACTGGTTTTACTTGCATATGCATGGCAGGGTTTCTGGAGGAAAAAATAAATTGATAACAAAGAAAATAAAGGATTCATTCAAAATTGTTTTGCATGTATCAATTAGAAAAACTTGCACAGCCCTAGTGGCAACACCTTTTCCTGGTACAGCTTTTAGTGTCGATCCTATATGGTTGTGCAGTTCCTGTGTCGACTGACTCGGTGGTTTGATGGCTCTGTATGACGCACATGTCCGGCGCGGTCAGCTTTGCAGGGTGGGCAGTCAGCCTGTATGCCTCAGAGCCGCTGTGCAAACCCATGCAAAACTCACGGCATCCGGACCAATGCACCGCACCCAGAGTCGATCTTCTGATTTAGTGCCGAGTGCTCCCCTTAGAGTTGCAGGTGTTGAAGGGTCATGGCTGTCTCGTATGCTTCTTTCGGCAGTGTTTTGGGGCGTAGTGCACTGCTCCCAATTCTCAAATATGAAGGTGCCGGTCGGAAACTGCCTGAGCGGTGGTCACTGTGCACACCAAACTGCCACAATGTTGCTTACATAGCGGAAATGTGACTTGCCAGAGTTTAGAGGTTGAGTTAGTCATCTGAGACTTGCCGGTGTTGAGAGGCGGAGACTTGGGCAATTGCCAGCGTTGTTCGAGGGCATTGCACTTGTCTCGGTCTGACAGTGCCGGCACAGCGCGGCCCTCGACTGACTAAACTTCACTCTAGTGGCTGGGGGTTTTAATGTTTGTTTCTAATGGCTGGGGATTTTGAAGCTTGCACTGTTTATAGTGGTTGGGGATATTTGAGCCGCGCATGATGTAATGACCCACTGACTTGCCCGGAGCCAGTGGGTGTAAATGTATTTAAGATTGCGACGTCGTCGTTCCCAGTGTGAACCTAAACTAATTATGTCAAGCGACCCATAGGGAATCGATGTTGACCTTGACGCGGTGTGGTGCTGCCACCGGGTGGTGGCTGTGTCCTTAGGCTCGGCTCCGTAACGAGGACGTGGTGGGCAAAGAGGACGTGAACGAGGCCATGAGGTTGATGGAGATGTCCAAGGACTCTCTGCAGACTGACAAGACCACCACCTCCAGGTGAGGCTTTCAGAACACCCTTTCTGTTCGTCCCAAATGTATCTGCTGCAGGGGTGCAATGATTTCCAATATTGTGTATATCGCGATATTTGGCAGTCAGGGTCCCACATTGTAAATGTTTTTGAAAAATTGTCAATATCGTTGAGTCTCTAAATTACTTTGCACGTTAGTTTTTTTGCCGCATTGGTTTCGGCAAATCCATATCCATTTGCCGATACAATGGAACTTTTTGTATTGTTGGTGCTAAATAAATTCAAATGCAAAAATGGTAAGTTGCATTAACTGCATATTTCAGTATGAATTAGGGCTTCAAGATTATGGAAAGAATCCTAATCAAGATTATTTGCATCTTTTATAAAAAATGGAAACTCCATGAAAGATGTCTGTAATCTAATGGATATATAGTTGCAGTCCCGCTGCACACAAATGATGACCTTCTGTAGCTTCAGACCTGTACGTTTTATGAGCACCTTTAACATGCTCTCAAAGTAGCTGAGGAAGTCATAAACGCTTTGTTTCTCTGGCTAGACTGATGCCAGTCATTCTCTGCACAGCGCGGCCCCATTGCCACGCACACAGGAAGTGACTTGCACTTGACGGCTGCTGTTAACGGCGCCTGTGTTTAAGGCCCACTTGTACGACCTCCGTAGGGATGTTGACTGTTTTAGCGTATCATTATTTTGATATTAAAATATTTTTGGTGCAACGGGTGACAATGGGTACTAAAATATGACCGTGAGGCGGTGCAATCTTGCAGCGTTTTGGCAGCAGCGGTTTAACCCACTGCATATGGGGCCAGTCCCTGATTTAAATGTATCAGTGCATTTGTAACAGTAAAGCAATTTGAGAGATTAATTGTTCTGGTAGTTTAGACCACACACAATTAGGGCTAAAGCACCTTATTAAAATGATCCTTTTTTTTGTGACATCCCTCGGAACGACTGCCATTTGCAGACTATTTGGACATATACAAAATTCAGACTGCCTATAGTTCCTAAGCTATCGGTATGTCCAGATGTACTTCGAGAAGCTCTTCCTTGTTTCATTATTGCCCCTATAAGTTGGTTAGATTTCAAAAAGGTAATCAATATGGAGCAAAAAACTGAAATGTACCATCTGGCTGACTTTTTTTTTTTTTTTTTTCCCACCTCCAGAACCCAGCGGCCCGCCGACGTCATCTTCTCTCTTCTGCGGGAGCTGGCCAGCGAGGGGCGGGGCGCAGGGAAGGGCGGTGCCGGGGGTGTGGTGCGTGTGGCGGACGCCGAGCAGCGCTGCGTGTCGCGTGGCTTCACTCCCGACCAGTTCCACGAGGCCCTGGAAGAGTACGAAGAGCTGAACGTGTGGCAACTGAACCAAGCGCGCACACGCATCACCTTTGTCTGAGAGAAGGCTCCATGCCTGCTCGGAGAACATTCCAGATCCGGTACCGGATTAGCTTGGCTTGTTTGTGCTTCTGATGACCTAAAATTCACTCTACCCAGTGAGGGTTTTCTGTGACATACTTTGCCAATGCAGCACATCCCTTCAGGTTTTACTTGAAGTTGTAGACTGCCGACTTAACAATATATGGAAAGTTTGTAAGAATCATTGTTCAAACTTTTTTGTTTTGTTTGAACAGAGTATTTGATTCTGCTTGTAAATATGTATTATGAAAGCTATGTATGGACATGCAATGCCTCCATGCGGCAATTTTTAGTCATTCATCCATTGCTATGTTAATAAACTTTATTGCACAAGCTCGAGTGTCTTAGTTGTTTTCGGCGCAAGTGCATTTTTTGTCATTGACAGCATTTGTTTGAAAGGGGATGAGGGCTGAGGTGCAGCATGAGTGAGGTGAAGCGATTTATGTATGGGGCTGGCTTGTATCGTCAACTAACCCGCTGTGCCACAGCAAAACTAGTGTTGAACAAAACTGCGAGTGTGATGAACTCAAATTCTTTTCTTCAATTAGCGGAATTAGTGGAATTTATTACTTGCCTGGAGTGGAATTTGTGTGGCATGACCCCATGAGGTTGCTCGATCGTCACTTTATGGTACTGCCATACTGGGTACCAACTGCGCAGCTAACCACTTGGTTATGTGCTACTGTTGATAACCTAGTGAAAACCTTAAAACCGGTCAGAGTGGCCAAATCCCATCCTGCTGCTGCAAACAGTGGGGAGATATTTGGCGGAGCCAGGGCATTTGCGCCTTTTGTGAACAGTTGCACCCGCTGAATTCTGGATCGCGGATCCAGGGTGGCCTGTTCAGGTGCAACAGATTTTGGGAGGCCGGTGCCATACCGACAAACGGCCGCTTTCCTGGGTGAATTTGCACGCACACATATTTACATGCGCAATATTTCAACATTGTATGCCATGTAAATTGACTCCACATGCTATATTGTTTTGGTCATTAGTTGAAATGGCGTTCATGCAGTTCCACACTAATATTGTAGGGGTGATAATGCATATACATGGCGGCAATACATGCTTGACGTACGACATTTGTCACAAATTTCATAACTAGGCGGTGAGTTGGGAGGACGTCAGCTTTATACTAATGGTGTATATAAACCAGGAACTGGGCTGTCGCCTCATTTTAGCACAATAACTTTCCTGGCCCCAAATTTTTTCTCCCCATCGTCACTCCCGCCTGGGTTAATTCTGCGTCTAATTTAGACCGCCTTTCTCGCAACCAAGCTATATTTCAAAGGCATGTGCATGTAGTCCCTTGTTGAGCTAGAGGTGTATAAACGTGCGGTGGTTGAGGTAGAAGCCGATTGAGCCCATGGCAAAATGTACACGCCGTCGGCATATGGCAGCGTGTGCCCGTGTACATGTTAACCGTCACAATACTCGAAGACGGCTACAGAATATTTTCAAACTTGTTGGGGGTGCGATGACATGGTCAGGGCTTTGAACCGATATTTGTTCCCAATCGTTTTGTTCTGAACAGAAACAGAATAACGTTTCCGGTTATGTATTCCACCAATAAATTAACGTTCCTGAACCGGTTAGAACAAAAATATATTGTTCCCGGAACGTTTAATTTCGTTCCTGTCAGCTGTTTTAATGCTATGTATTATATGTCGGGCAAACCCACACCGTCCCGCTGCTAGCGCTCTACAGCCAAGTGTGTGTGTGTGGGGGGAGAACCCACAACACGCTGCAGAAAGTCGCGGAGCTTCCTTCACTGCTGCAGCGTAGATTCTATAAATACTCTTGTTTTATTTTTGAAGTTATCCCAAAGTGCACTACTTTGAGGAACAAAATACGGTATTAACCGGTTAACATTATTTTTGAATAACTGTTCCTGTTCCGGAACATAAATAACGTTTCCGGTTTCGTTTCTGTTCCCTGGAAAATACTAAAAGTTCCCGGTTTTTGTTTTCGTTCCTTGAACCGGTTCAAAGCCCTGGACATGGTTATTGTTGCAATTTATTTTTTAACGTCCAGCGACATTTATCGTGACTGCCCTGTTCCCAGGTTGCATAAAAGTCATGTCATTTAACATTTGCATTGAAATAAACCAATGTGGATATGGCTGGCTCTAGCTCAGTGCCTAGAGTGGCCCTTCCCAAAGAGTTGCTGGTTCAAGTGCCTTTCATTGCAGTGGCCCTGCAGGGTGTGGATGTGTAAGAATTTCCTAATTAGAATCATTTTCATATTCAAACATTGGAGATCTTTGACACACATCACTACCTACCAATAGATCATAATCTAGCTCACTAGAGGTATGCCGACTGCTAAAGTGATATCCCCAAAATGCGATGGAAGCATCACTAGACCCCAGAAATATTGTAAGCCATGCTTTCTGTAGGATTTGTGATGTTCAGTTTTGCATCTTTTGGCAATTTGGCCATCTTTTAAAGTCAGTTTAAAAGTATTGCGTTAACACAGGATCTGCCGTGGAGGCAGTGAACACAAAACCATTACATCCTCTATGCTCAGTTTCAGGAATGTAATGACCAGTTCTCTCAGTATTGAGCAGAGATGGTTAAAGTCCCCAGATTTGAGTAAAAATAAAATACATTCATATGAAAAACGACTCAAGTAAAATACTAATATCTACTTGTCAGCGTAAAAACTGCAGGCTCTGAAATAAGTTACTAATAATAATTTCCAAAAGTAAAAGGTACCAAAAATGTATGTCAGGAAATAATTTCTTAACCATCCTCAGATGGTTAAGAAATTATTTCCTGACATACATTTTTGGTACATAATGTACATAATGACATACATTTTGGTATCACGATCACCCAGTGACCAGAGTCTGGACTGTAACGCGACCCGTGCAGTGGCTGTCTCCTTGGTTCGTTGGCTGGTCCGTTGCCACGTGTTCAGTGTTCACAGTAATGTGTAGTTTTTGTGCTTCTGTGAGTATTATCATAGTCTGCAACATTTCCCCCAGCAGGTGACAGAGGCCTAATGAGGACTTTCCATTTGAAGTATTTACTGCTGGCCTGCTGCTCTCATAATTAACACCAGGAGGTTCCACGTTGATGTTACGGGAGGGTGGGGCTCCGGGAGGGCGGGGCCCTGGGACTAATTTTTACTGTCGGCTGCTCTCCATTGGTTGGGGCAGATCAGTAGGCGGGCGTACCTCGGTTTAGTGTGTGGGTTTAAAGCACGGGAGCGCTGCTGCATAGCGATTGGACCACACTGAAGTCTGCATACTGATCCAGGTACGGTTATTTCATTTTTAATTTATTTTTAAGTTATTTTTTTAACTGTTTTTCATTCTTCATTGAGAGAGATAGTGACGGGACTAAATCGGAAACTGGGATGAATAGGGGGGAGACTCCACAGAAAAGCCGGAGAGGGGACCAGATCTGCCGCGCTGCTCGACCCTGTAGTCCGAGGGGCTCGCTAATTATTTAATTTAGCAACTCTACTAGAGGTGTCCCTATCGAATGTAGACAGTCCCCTTTTTTGTGGCAAATTGTGGAGAATATTGAATATTTGAACCTTCAAGCATCAGTGCAATTAGCATGTAATGGAATTTCAGTTGTGTTCAGTTTTTATTTTCAGCAAAAGCATTTTCCACTTTATTAACGGGGTTCATTTCAAAAGTGAGTCGAGAGAGATCAGGGGAAGACATTGGAGAAAGCTTGTGAACTAAGTCACAGGCACCATATGTATGCTGTGTGCATGTGTCTTACCGACTGCGCCACTGAGCCAGTGCAGTGCAAGTTTTTAGTTTTAAAATGGTTTGGCAGTGAAAGAGTTAAACAAAAATGTTAGCAAAATATAATTGTTTTTAGGAATTATTAGGATTTTAATAATTCAGTATAAATGTTGTAGACTTCTCCGCTATTGGAATTGTTTGCTGATTAATTGATCTTGTGTCATTCATAGAAATTCATCACCCTCGCCAAGGAGGTTGTGTTTTTGGTCACATATGTTTGTTCATTTGTTAATAAAATGATTCAAAGTTAATGACACCATGTCATTAAATTCTTACCAGAGGTGGGTATTAGTAAATGATGGAATTCAAAACTTACATTTTAATGGATTGTTCCTCAGGCTAAGTTTTAATTATATTATGAATACATGCAACATGTCACTTGACTTAGTATAAACCATTGTTAGGTCACACTCTGAGTGTTTCTAGTTCAGGTCAATCAGCTGATTGATGACTGACGAGCTGTACGTGCTAATTAGGATCAGCTGTGCTTTGGTAAGTGGTTGAAACCAAACTGCAGAATTACACATAAAATGTAATACCTTGTAGTTGCAATTACTCATTCAAATTTAAAAATCAACTGCTGGATCTCTGATGATACAACACCCACATCCAGCACATGTCACTTAGTTCACAGGTACGGGCCGCACCATGAGCTCTCTCCTCGTGTCCATTTCTGCAGTCTTCAGAAATACCTTTTAAAACATTTTGTAATCAGCGAACGTGATCTCATTACCACATTTCGAGATTGAAACAAGGGATTTTCATTTAGATTTCTTTTAATTTTTTCTGTTGCCAGACTTACTAGTAAAAAAATGATTCGACTGCTGAGTGTTGACTATTCCATTAAAAAGTAACTAAGTTAGATTACTTGACTATATAAGAGTAACTAAGCTCACTAATCAATCCTTTTTTTAATAAGGGTTGGGTTGAAGAGATCAGGGTAAACATCGCAGAAAGCCCGACGAGGGAAGGAGAGCAGCACTATGGACGCTGTGACTGAAACCGCAGCGCCATTACTATGAATGATAAAATGTTAACCTGTGTGTTGTAGGATGACGTCTTCAATGTGGCTCGCAGTGGCCGTATGTTGCCTTCCAGGTAAGAGACCAACTCTTCATTTGAACACCACCGAGTACTTATGTTTGAATTATGTTCTTAGCCAAGTTGATACACTTATATCATACCTTCATGCATGTATGGCTCGTGTGAAACGAACTGGGGGTCGCTGCAATAAAGTTAAATACACAACGCAATGCATCAGGGAGGCTGAGATATCACGCATATCTCGGCACGCATATCATTGGGTTTGGGCCAGAGTGGGTTTGGGCCAGAGTGTCAGCACCATTACTCTGTCACCATGATCACCGGCACTGTTCAAAATACGAGTTGATTGCCTATGGTGTGGTATCACCAGTGGTGGAAAGTAACGAATTACATTTACTCATGTTACTGTAATTAATTACTTTTTATGAGTAATTTGTAATTTTTTTGTCGTTTTTGAAATGTGTAATTTTTACTTTTACTCAAGTACATTTTTACCTTGGTACTTTTTACTCATTACATTTGAATCCCCTCACGTTACTGATTACAAAACATTGTTGGATGGTTAAAATTTTTAATTCGGGTGGAAAGTTAAACTCCTGTGCAGCCTGGCGAGCCAGAACCATCGCAACGTCCGCGCATCGCACATCGCTAGATGGTAGATTCCTCACCATTGCTAGTGTACAAATCTAAAACAAAAGAACTGGGTGTAAAATAGCTTAATGTAAAGAAATGTTTCCTTAGCAGATGTCTGCATTCTTGGAGTGCATTTCTAGTTAAAGCCTGTAATTTGAATATTGATTAAAAAAACTTGCTGAATTTGATTTATGACTCATGCTTTTTTTTGCATTAAATAATTAAAAGTAACTTTTACTCATTTTACTCATTACATTTTAAATGAAGTAATTTCGTACTTTTACTTGAGTACCTTTTGACCTGGGTAATTTAAGCAAAGTAAAGATACTTTTACTCAATTACAATTTTTCAGTACTCTTCCCACCTATGGGAATCACTGTGTAGAAATTTGTGGGAACGTTGAACATTTAACCTCCAGGTCCTTTTGGTGTGGAGTTGATATGTTCTCCCTGTGTCTGTGTGGATTTCCACTCCGCTTGCACTGGACTGCAAAAAAACGTTCTAGTTAACCTGCTCCAGTCAGTGCACCTTCCTCAGAATCTGGAGCTGCGCCGCGGCTGCCCACCATAAAGTGAGTCAAGGATTGTGCTTTTTTAAGGGTTGATGTATTTGTGTCTAATCTCCTCATATCTGTCTCCACAGGTTGGCTCCAAGCGAAGTCATTATCAGACATGACCGCCAAAGAGGGTGAGTCCACACAGTTTGTTTAGTGCAGGGGATGTAAATGTAATGGTTTAACGTGTGTCCACCACAGCAGATCCTTTGTGTTGACGCAATAACTTCTGAATGGATAAATGAATTTGTCCCAGATTCAGTATGTTAATGCCGTGGCGTAGGTTTATGAACTGAAGAAATTTTGGAGGCCAAATGACCAGATGACCAAATTTTTGTTTGAGCCATGATTTCTAATCGGATGGATGGATTTGTCCCAGATTCGGTGTGTTAATGCTCTAGGGTAGGTTCATAACTGCTGAGATTTTGGAGGTCAACACTTTGAGGATGACTGAATTCAAGATGGCCAAATTTTTGTTTGGTCCGTTCTGGCCTGTACTGTACAAGGCCCCTGTGACGTCACAATTCCTACAGAAAGCATGCCTCAACAATATTTATGGGGTTTATTTATGCTGCTATTGCATTTCAGGATTATTCCTTTAGCAGTCGGCACTGACTGCAAATTCTACTTTTAGTTTAAGAATATTTAGCTCTCTCCTCCTATCTTTCCCTGCCAGGCGTGTAACGCACACAAAGAAAATAACGGTATTGGTAAAAGACGTGGTATTGGAACGGCTACTGTGGTTCAAGCAAAAAATATATTTCCCCAATCACTGCAATAAAATCGGAACCCCTTAAAATATCATTACAAGTGCTTGAATTTGTGCTGCCCAGTAGCTCAGTTGGTTAGGCAGAGCGCTGAAAAGCACACATATGCCTCAATGGTGCGGTGAGTCGGTGGTTCGAATCTCGCCAACGTATTTCCCGAATGTCTGCCCGCCATCTTCACCTCTTTCCGCTAACCTTAATAAATAAAGCTTGGGAAAAAAACAGCCTGAATGGGCTGGAAAAAACATTTAAAAGTGCTTGAATTTCCGCCTCAAGTTGTGGAAAAGCATGTTCACCTCAAACTGAGCAGATAAGTGAACAATGTATAAAGAAAGGCACATTCAGACATCTGAATTACACCCAACCATGAACCAAACCAAGATTTCTGTCCGTATTTCCTTTAACATTCTCATGATGCATTTCAGGTGTCCTTTAAATACATCCACAGGTGTGTCTCTAACCAACTCAGATGTTTCCAATAAATTTACCAGAAGCTTCTAAAGACATGACATCGTCGTATGGGCTGCCCCAAATTGTTTAAAGGCATGGCAGTCTTAGTGTATTTAAACTTTTGACTTTGAAGAAAGTAATACAAATTGCTTTTAAATACCAGCATTCTGGCGTTCAACAAATCAAAATAGTTTTGGTAATCCTAATTGAGGAAAAGGTCAGTGAGAAAGAAATGCATATGTGTCTTTTAGTAGTGTATGTAAACCTCTGGTTTCAACTAGCCTGGCAAGCCAGAGCCAACACATTGTTCACTCATCGCTGGCGGCTCACGGTCGTTGGTGGAATTAAGCAAGGTTGACAAATGGGCAGTGGTGAAAAGTAACAAATTACATTTACTCACATTACTGTAATTAATTACTTTTTATGAGTAATTTGTAATTTTCTGAGTAGTTTTAAAAATGTGTGATTTTTACTTTTTTTACTTTTACTTTTAAGTACATTTTTGCCTTAGAACTTGTAACTCATTACATTTGAGTCCCCTCAGGTTACTGATTACAAAACATATTGGTGGATGGTGAAAAATTTTGATTTGGGCGGAAAATTAAACTCCTGTGCAGCCTGGCGAGCCAGAACCAACGCATCGTCCACGCATCGCACATGAAAATGATGAAAAATGAAAGAAAGAAAAAATGTATGCTGAATTTGATTTATGACTCATGCTTTTTTTTGCATTAAATAATTGAAAGTAGCGTTTACTCATTTCACTCATTACATTTTAAATGAAGTAATTTTGTACTTTTACTCGAGTACATTTTGAGATGGGTAATTTTACTTTTACTCTGAGTACAATTTAAGCAAAGTAAAGATACTTTCACTCAATTACAATTTGATGAGAACACACGAAGCTGCTCAACCTGTGGTCTGGGCGTCGCCCTCTTTAACCACACTGTCACCACATGCCTCCTGAAGGGGCATTCTTTAAAAAAAATCGAATTGGGGGGTGCAGTGGCAGAGTGGTTATAGAGTGTTCCCCTGGAGGTCGAGCAGTGCCCCGGATTCTAATCCCCTCTCCGGCTTTTCTGCAATGTCTCCCCCCGACTCTTCATCCCAGTTTCCAATTTAATCGTGTCATTATCTCTCTCAATAAAGAATGAAAAACGGTGCTAGTGCGCAAAAAATAACAAAAACAAAAAGCATGTGGACCATAGTTTCTCCAGACCTGGCCTATACTAACCTGTATGGTAAACTGCATGTAGATGGTCAGCGTCCTGTTCCGTCCCCACCCCACCTGTCACGTGGTGGACCGACCCGTTCATGACCGACCCATCTGCAGCGTGGGGTCCTGGTGGTGTTAATAGGTGTTCTGGAAGGAATAAGTGAAAACACCTCTTTGGTGGAACCAGAACATGGCACAGCTTTTTACTCAGAATCAACAAGCTGTGGCCAGAGATGCCAAGTACCCAAGTACAAATACTTCAGTACTGTACTTGAGTGCATTTTTAAGGAACTAGTGCTTTTAGAATTATTCATTTCTCTGATGATTTTACATTTTGTTTGCACAATGACACCAATGAACAAGAAGTATTAACATTAGGTAATGCAGCCTAATGTAAACACCACTGGATACATTTCCTGACATAAGCAGCTAATTATTTTCATACTTTTTAGTACATTTCAGAGCCTGTACTTTTTTACTTTGAATTAAGTAGATATTTGGATCAGTTCTTTGTGTTGTTACTCGAGTTGTTTTTGTACACGTCTTCTACTTTTACTCAAGTAAGAAATCTGGGTACTTTTACTATCTCTGACTGTGTCTCATGATGAGGGTCGTACAGCAGTTTCCCTTCCCCTGGCTCTAATCCAAGTCTTCCCCCATCCTTCTGATTCACACGCACGCAGCCTCCAGGTCAGCTTTGATGGAGGACTTTTTTCCCTTTTTCATTCTCCCTGTTCATAATGACCCCAGCATGCAGCAGTTTCCCTGAGAACAGACTCGGCCATGACCAGAGATTAGTCAGTAATTAGCCTGGCAAGCACGAACAAATGAATCGTCCCCGCGTTGCAAGCAACTAGAACGATCATTTGGTCTGCATTAAGCTTGAAAAATATGGTAAAAAGACAATCAAGTCAATCAAATTAAGTTCTCAGAACACAGCACAGTAGGCGTAACGAGAGGCATGGAGGCCCACAGCTTGATTTGAACAAAGCCCGCCTTAACGGGGCGCTGCTTGGACTGTCCGAATTTGGGCGACTATCTAATTTGTCTGCCTGATTGGTCCAGACCTACGGGAACGTCCAGTCGCGTGCGATGGGTGGACGATTCGTTGATTCTGGCTTGCCAGAAGAGAAGAGTAAGAGTAACTAAGTAAGAGTAAGACTAACTAAGTTACTCTAAATAATATAATAATAAAAGAAGAGTTTATAATTTCAAATGAAACATATAATAATTTCAAATGAAACATGTATCAGAATCAGTTTGTGGAGTGGAGAACACAGTAACTACTATGTTCTGTTTATAGAACCAGCTGGTCCATCTGTCCGCATCGACTCGGCGAAGGCGAATGACTTCCTCAGCAACTCCCGGCCCAAACGCAATGTGGACCCACGCTGGTACCGAGGCAACCCAGACTTCCAGTCCTTCTATCGCTACTACAGCAGCATCGGACATACAGAGGGGGTGAGCTGATTGTTGACTCTACAATATTTCTGGGTGTTTTATTGGGGAAGAGGGAGACACCGTATAGCAAAGAGCGAAGAAGTTGACTCTCTCGGCCACCGTAGATATCCCTTTAGCAGTCCGCGGTGACTGCATACCGCTGGTTCTTCACCGTCTGCTCGTAGCAGAATGTGCACCAGGGTCATCCTTTTCCAGAAGCGCTGATCCAGTGTTAATTGGGGAAAGATTGATGTTTGACTGATTGATTGAACTTTGCCTCTGCTATTCTGTCTGAAGATTCAGTATTCAGTTACTGCCAGATATTGATATTTGTATTTGTGTGAGTGCACCGAGTTTGTGCTCCACTGCTGTCAGGTAAATGGTGTTTGAAACCTGCAGTTACGCTGGCGGAATCGCATGCCGAACAACGGTTATCAAAGTCACGGCATGAACCCACCATAAACAGAACCAGCCGTTCACCGGCAGATTATTAGACCAGACTCAAAGTAGATTGACAATACTACTCAACTATTTGGAAGTCAACTAGCTGAAAATTCTCTTGGTTTTATTTTTGCAATTCACAACACACATTCACTGAGGGTATCTTTAGGAGAGAGAGGGGGAAGGCGGAAGGAGAGAGAGGGAGGAGGGGGAGGGAGAAGGTAGGGGGAA
>OMKY01254017.1:0-13141 GCA_900302395.1 Bregmaceros cantori
AGTGTGGGTCTTACATAAGCTGCATTTTTCCACCTTTTAGTGGGCTCCCCGGCAGCTGGAGCGCCCCGCACTCGTACATTCCTCTGTCGTATCATCTTTCTGCCTACACAACACACGGTCCCCCTGGCTGAGTCGCACTTCTCCAGGTCACACCAGGGTTGATGGGTAACGAGAGTAATAAAACATTTTACTCATGAGTCGCGCTGGACAATATATATATATATATATTTCTCAATATTTATATTTATAAAATACAATTGAAATTGATCGTTTATGAACGTGAACACCAGTATTAATCAATACAATGTAAATTCAGTTTAGAGCTAGTGCATGAACATGCGTCTCTTTTAGGTACATATGTGTGTGTGTCTGTTATGTACTGGTGTTTCTATTAGGTGTGTGTGTGTGTGTCTCTTTGTTACGTGTGTGTGTGAGTGTGTGTGTGTGTGTGTGCGTGTGTGTGTGTGTGTGTATGTCATTGTTACGATTGTGTGTGTGTGTGTGTGTGTGTCTCTGTTAGGTGTGTGTGTGTGTGTGTGTCTGTTAGGTGTGTGTGTGTGTGTGTGTGTCTCTGTTACGTTGTGTGTGTGTGTGTGTGTGTGTCTGTTAGGTGTGTGAGTGTCTTTGTTACGATTGTGTGTGTGTGTGTGTCTCTAACGATTGTGTGTGTGTATGTGTCTGTTACGATTGTGTGTGTGTGTGTGTGTGTGTGTGTCACAATTGGGTGTGTGCATGTGTGTGTGTCTGTTAGGTGTGTTCACAATGGCACGGTAAGAGGGTGGGCTTGTGTGATTGGTGGTCAGAATCCTGCCCTATTTGCAGTTGTGAGTGTGTCCGAGATTTTTTCCCAGACTTGCTAGAGTTACTGCTTATAGTTATATTATGCAGGTCAAAATGTGTTCAATGCTAGGTAATGGTATGATACTATGGAAGGCTGGAATTTAACCGAGAGCAACAAAAAATGTTCTCAACAAGGTGTCAACTTGAAAAATGAAAGTGGTGATAATGCTCTTCTACGATAGGGTTTCATCCTCTAACTCTCAGAAGACCAGAAGCAATATATTCTTGTGGTGCAACGTGCACATATTCATGAAATGTATTTTAGTACACATTTTCGTGGTTAATCCCTTATTCCTGGAAAGTGTAACTGCAATCATGAATACATATTTTAAAATGTAATTCTAAGAGACTACAGATATATTCAAAATGCAGAGCCGAGCTGTTTTTCTGTACAAGAGGTATGTTGCTCAAGTCTGTGCATTGCTGTTCAGTGTTCTACTGCAATACAACGGCAAGTGTATCTGTATTAGGGTGTAATAATATGCATCTTTTTTTCTTTATTATTTATAGTTATAGTGATATAAATAATAAAGACAAGACTGGCAGGAGCCAGCCTCCTGGCAGGATACAGACATCACACAGCATGGACATATGATACAAGGAGCTTGAATAACATTAACTCTTTCTGTGCCAACCATTTACATTCTGAAAAAAATAAGCACTCATTTTTCCAGGTCCACTAAATTATTCACCACTAGTTACATCTGGACACAGCAATGTATAATGTAAAGGAGAGTATGTCTAGTTACTTGGAAAAATTGTAATTAAAAATGTCTATGTTCTGAAAATGACGTTTGCCGTTATTGGCAGTAGGTATGCTTTTTCTCAAGTGCCGGTCAAGTCCGAGGTTATGAAAGTGTTAAGTTACATGCACAGTTGGTAACGGACTACTTGTCAGATTACAGTAATCTGATGGCAAAAACTACATTTTGAAATATGTACGTAATCTATTGTTCCTTTTCCAAGTATAGGATATTACATTCACACCTTTACGGGGTCAAATGAGCCGTCAAAAAGTCAAATAGAGGCGTTTGATGTGACTTGTGTAAATGTGCAGCAGAACCCCTTTTACAGAAGAACACAGCCACTTTTGTAGAATGCTCAGCCACATATCTAGAGCACCATGTTGCATAAAAACTGTGAATTGAAGAAATTCATGGGAGGTATGAAAAATGTTGACTTTAATCTATTAGAGTTGTATGTATTGAAATGTAGTTTTTAATTATGTTACTGATTACACTTTTTAATGAGTAACTGTAAGGTATTATAGTTATTAAAGTAACCCAATTTTGGTCATATGTTACAATACAAGGGAAGGTAATCGTCAACAAACAAACAAAAGCAAGCCCCTAGATCAATGAAAACATTAGAACCAGCCCCAAACCTCACAGGGCAAACGCTGAAGGTCTGGAGAAATGATGTCCATGCATAGAAGAAGGTGGCACAGTAATTGAACAAAAATCTGAGCAGGAAACATTCACAGATATGTACTAGCTCGGGTGCTATTGTTAAAAATTGCAGAAGGATTTGTGTAGATTTCAGTTTTTAGTATCAACCAAAGCTCTTTAGCAACGCTCAAAACGTGAGAAAAATACAACTAAATTTTAAATAAACTGAATGAGAAGAAGAAGTGCATTGTATGTGAATTATGGGGGGCACACAAAAAGGATTTGCGGCTGCGAAGTGAGTGCTTCGCAGGAGGGAAACCACAGTGGCAAACATTCCAGCCGACGTCGGTGGACACTTGAGTATGTGTAGAAAACGCCACAATCTCTCTCTCAAAACAATCCTGAAAAGTGAAAACATAAATAGACACAAAACCTCACAAAGAGAAACGTCTACAAAATATGTGCACTAGATTGAAAAGACAATAGCAGATGCACACTATGACCGGAAGGCACTACACCAGGGGTTTTCAAGTGTGCATGAAACGCTATGGCAATCCAGTATTTTTCCGCCTCACCAAAAACAAAAACAAAAAACAAAAAATGGTGCTCCACAAGGCTATATGCTCGGTCCCATGCTCTTCTAACAGAAACCAGACTTGTCTAATTAAGAAACAGACCATACTGAGGAACTAAAATGGATTCCAACGATCAAAAACCTACGTTTTTCCAAGGGGTCCACTTTAAATTGCGCACTGTGATCTCGGACCAGAAAATGAACAAAATTATTCCGGATCAAAATAATGCTGGACAAACAGACTTGGCTTGTCAAACCTTTGACCTCTTGGGAAGCATCGCTGCAGACACCGGCGTCTGCCTGTCTAAAGCAACACCACACTTCTGACACGCCAGCAGAAAGCTTCCCCCTTGAAACCGTGACAGACTCCATCTGCTTTCAAACATCTTCTCTCACACTAACTGACACAATGCACAATGCCACAATACTAGTAATGGATTCATGGTCATCAAAATATAGTAATAATCAGATTACAAAAAATGAGCAATCCCAGTCCTGTACAACTGCATTTTAAAATATGTGATCAAATCTACATTTCCTCATTCCTGTCATTAAATGGCCTATTTTCAAACTTTTTTCCACCGAACTATAACGCAAAGAAAGAGAAGAAAAGACAGACTGAGCCCCAATGTTGTGAGAAACCTTTAGGCAGCTGACACCCTCTTGGGTGAAGATTATGCAATGTTAGATTTGAAAAATATGTACTTTGAAAAAAAAAAAGAAAAGCTAGAATTGCATCATACATTGTACTAGGGCTTAAACGATTACTCAATTAATCACGATTACTCAACTCTTTTGGGATACCACTCGCGCACACACGCACCCACACACTGCAACCAAGCCCCTCCCAGCGCGACCCACTCCCCACCACGACCTGCTCCCCGGGTCAAAACATTATACATAAAAATTATTAAAAGCAGCGTTGAATTCAAACGTTCATACATTTTAGTAAAATGTAAAGGGGTTTAATTAAACTGTTTGCTTCTTTATTAAAAATGTACTGTTTTTTGATAAATGCTCATTCAGTGAGACAAAATAAACGGGGAAAGAGTGCATGAACATACATAGTTTTAAAATGCATCAATTATCGTATTTTAGCCTCTGAATCGTAATCGAATCGTGAAGTGCCCCAAAACTCCCACCCCTACTATGAACCGACTGTGGACCAGAAGGAAGAGATTCTTCTCAGTTGGTCCAACATGCACGCATACAGCAAATGTATTGTAGTACAAATTTCCCATAAGTTGTAGGTAAGAAGATGAAACGATTAAATATTATGAACCGCTTCATCCATTACTAATTGACATTATTAATGTAATGTGTGTGTTTGTGTGTGTGTGTGTATGATCCATACAGGGTTGGGTAGTAACGGATGACATGCAACAGATTACAGTAATCTGATTGCAAAAATGACTAACAGTAGTCCCTTACAATTGCTTTTTAAAATATATCATCTAGATTACAGTTACAATAACATGTGTATGGGATTACATCCACTTTTACTATTGTTCCAAGCCCATTGTTGTAACTTGTTAATATGCCCACTGCCTTTTGAAACACAAATTTATAGAACCATTTTTCACAAAAACAAAGTTGACAATCTTAACTTAATGGGTACCTTGTAACTGTAAGAAGATTACTTTTAAAAAGTAACATTTCCAACCCTGGATCACTAATCCATAAAACTATAGATTGTGTTTAATTGTATTACAAAGTATCACAAACATCTGTCTTGATTTGCTGCTTTTCTTTTTTTTAAGTTATTTTTTACGGCATCAGCGCCGGTTTTCCATCTTTATTGGATATGATTACTCGGAAACTGGGTTGAAGAGATCGGGGGTAGACATTGCAGACAAGTCGACGAGCGTAGTCGAACTCGCGACACTGTGGACGCTGCAGTAGACGCATCGCCACTAACATGAATGGGGTCGCGTTAAGTGCGGTGTCCATAACCACTCTGCCAACGCAGACCCCAGTTGCCGCTTCTCAATCTGCAACCACTCACAACGTCTCCTACACAGGGCTCTTGTGTAACTGAACTCTCCGGAGTGTGTTGACGTTCTTTGAGCTCAATCGTGGATTACATGGGCCGTATGTGGACCACCCCAGCACACACTATACACCCCAGGCTACAGTGGACACTGCATGCAAGCCTCATCAATAATTAATCAATTATCTCATTCAACTTTCATTATGTGTGTGTGTGTGTGTGTGTGTGTGTGTGTGTGCGTGTGTGTGTGAAATGAGACATTGTTTTTGAGCTTTCATTCAGTTATGCAGAATTACATCTTCCCAACATCCTCAATCCAAATTGGATTACCATTGCGTTTTACTAAAACAGCTACTAGTTTACTAAAGCAGCACTGTATTTACTGTGCACATTTGTGTATGTGCATGTTTTTGTGTGTCTCTCAAATCAAATATGGGCAGAGTAGCCATAAAAATGGCATAAAAGTATTGTTATCTCAGCAAAGTATTACTCAAGTAAAAGTGAAAAGTAGTCATCCAAATAGTTACTCAAGTAAAAGTAAAACAATTTGACACAAAAAAGCTACTTAAGTAGCGAAAGTACTGAGTAACCTTCGGTAAAATGAATACATGAATAAATTCGGACAAATATACATAAATATAGGACATATAGTATGTAGAAAGCGGCCGAGAGAGAGAGAGAGAGACCGAGAGAGAGAGCGAGAGAGAAAGAGAGCGCCCGAGAGGGAGCGAGAGATATGATGCCTACAGTTCCCAACGGGAGTGGCTAAAAGCCAAGTTAATGTAACGAGTAGCAAATTGCAGACTTCTCAGTAAAAAGTGTTTTTTTTTTCACCTCAAATATACTCGAGTAGACGTAGAAAGTAACTAGTGAAAAATGTACTCCAAAAGTAAAAAAAAAAGTACACACAAAAATTGTAATGGAGTAAATGTAATGCGTTACTGTAGCCGTGTGTCTGAATTTGCATGTGTGTGTATATATTGACATGTTTGTGTGTGTTTGCGTGTGTTTGTGTGTCTGTGTGTGTACTGTGTAGGTGGACTACAAGGCAGATGAGTGGCTAATGAAGAACATGGATCCTCTCAATGACAACGTGGCCACTCTGCTCCACCAGTCAACTGATAAGTTTGTCTCTGAGCTCTGGAAGGACGGTAAGCAGTTTGCAGTTGCGATCATTATGTGTCATTATATCGTGTGAAATGTATGTGTTCTTGTTTTATTACTGATACAAACAATTTCACAAACAATTTGTGACCGTGTTTCGTCTCTCTTGTTTTGGCTCTCTACAATATTCTAAGGCCCAAATAAGCCTTTTTTTACAACTTTGATTTAAGCGAAGAATTCAGATTAATATTTGAATTTAAAAACAACAAGCAATTGCTATTAATTGATGAGTTAACTAGAGGCACATACTGCAAGCCCATGGGGTCACTGATGCCAAAACATCTAGACGCTCATTGTAAGTTACAATGTAACGTACAGCGTTGTAAACGCACCACAATGTAATCACTTGTTTTGTTTGTCATGTCCAACAACCCTACATTTCATCCAGATCTGTGCATCATTTTTTTTCAGTTATCCTGCTGACAGGCAGAAAACAGACAAAAAAATTACCTCCTTGGCGGAGGTAATGATGTAAATGAGCCGAAATGTAATCACGTGTTCGGTTTGTCATTTCCAACAACTCTACAAAATTTCATCCAGATCCGTGCATAACTTTTTCAGTTATCCTGGTGACAGACAAACCAACTAACCTGCTTGGTGCAATTAATTAAGAGTATCTAACAGTAACTTCACAGACGTACTCACTCATAGAAGCTCTCAGCGATTAAAAATTAATAAAAATATATTTTTAATAAATATTTTTCAAACAGCGAAATTGAAGGTTAATTTTTGGGACAGTGAAATGTCTGCTCTGCTATTGGTTTGAAGCGACGTAAACCATTAATATATTCTGGCGTGCCATGAAGGCCTGATATAAGGCAATGCAAAACGCTTGCAAAACACACAAAGTGTGGTGGATGGACGGATATCACCCATCAGACAAAAACAAATTTTTCAAGCCAACCTCCACTCTATAAATAAATATGTGTGCACATCGACTGCCAAGCACTGCTGGCACAAGTCTGGCATACCCATGACTGTTGCCACCACCTAAAGACATGATATGACCGAGTTTCTAACATTTTGTGTGTGCAAATATATTAATAAAAGTCTAAAAATGGCTTTGGAACATGCACTTTCATATATCAAGTATGATCTTGAGTTACAGTACACTGACCAGAGCTGTACATTTTTCCGAGTGTGGGGTGGTCTAGCCTGGCGAGTCAGAACCAACGCATCACCCACGCATCGCACATCGCTAGACGCTTGCATTCGGTCTGGTAAAACCAGGGTCGGAAAACGTTTCAAAAAAACGTGTCAATCAAATCGTGTTATCCCGTCACAGTGCAATAGGTGGAACAAATGGCGTGGAGGCGTGACACCCAAACTCGGCCCACGTCTCACATAGCCCACACAAACTCCGCCCACATCTTGCGTAACCCGTACAAACTCCCCCCCACGTCGGCGCTGATTGGTTGACTGATTCCGTAACGACGGCGACCCTGATTTTTCCAGACCCATTGCAAGCGTCTAGCGATGCGCGGACGATGCGTTGGTTCTGGCTCGCCAGGCTAGGGGTGGTCAACATTTCATGTTAGTGTTTCTGAATTATATTATACCAATAATGATGCATATTTTAAACTATGACATTCATACTCCCATACATAACCACTAATATGGTTTCAGTCAAAAGAAAAGGCATTCCAAAATGTGCTACTAACTCATGTTTTCTCCTTCCTGACCTCTTCAAATTCTCTCTCTTTATCTGTCTGTGTGTCCATCCCCCTTTCTCTCTCTCTCTCTGCCCCTCTCCCTTATTTGAATAGACATTCAAACCTATCAAAGAGCATCCTTTTATGATAGTGTTACTGACCTCCCTGAGTCGCCAGGTGACTAGGCTATCTCTCAGTCATCGCCATGACGACGCTAAGCTCACTCACATCCATTGCCATGACTCCGCTCGTTACACCTGCATCATTGTTGCGGAGCATACCTACCAGTATTCAGCAATCCACTTGTAGGATTACTTAGATAACGGCAATCAGATTACAAAATGTAGTTACTCTGGTCGCCCTACAGCTACATCTTGAAATTGTGATTACCTTTATATTTCCTGGTAAGTATACTATAGAATGACAGCCATAATTGCGCCAAATTATGCTTTTTTATTTTTTACATTTAAACCTTTTAATTACCATTAGGATTAAGGTTTGAGGTTAGGATTAGGGGTTAGATTTAGGGGTTAGGTTTAGAGGTTAAGGTAGCGGTTAGGTTTAGGGGTTTAAGTTTAGTGGTTAGGGTAGGGGTTAGGGTTAGGTTTAGGAGGTTAGGTTTAGGGGTTAGGGTTAGGCTTAGAGGTTAGGGTAGGGGTTAGGTTTAGGGGGTTGGGGTAGGGCTTAGGGTAGGGGTTAAGTTTCAGGGCAGGGGTTAGGGTAGGGGTCAAGGTTAGGGTACGGGTTAGGGTTAGATGTTGCAATGCAAGTTTGGAGACGGAAAATTGCCGTGGTGGAGTCTTTGGCGTCACAACTGCGTCACATGCGGGAAGTGTGAGTTCCCCGGGGCGTGGTTACGGATTTTTCTTTGCAATCCGTAAAGACGCGTCCCTGACTGAATTACCATTGCGACGGCCAGTGGACACATTTAGAACAGCAGTTGCTTTCATTGGAAATTTGCAGATGTTTCCATCTCTCATGCCTGGGGGCCATATGTTCAACACCCCTGGCTTACACCAAGGTTGTTAAGGCTTTTAAAGGTTGCTATCATGTGGCAGTTCTTTTATCTGTGGTTGAAGTCTGGCACATCATTCAAGCTATCCCTGCTCTCTGTGTTTCTCGCACCATTCGCAGATTCATCCATTGTTGTTTTAGTCACATTTTTCGTCCTTCAACAATCTACATTCAATCAACTCCCTTTATAGTATATGACCTTTTATAGTCTCAGTATAACTGTACAGCCTCTGCCTTTAGGCTAGCCTGGCGAGCCAGAACGAATGCATCGTCCACGCATTGCACATCGCAACGTCTACCGATGTGCAATGTTACGATGTTACTGAGCAGCAGTATTCAGTTCTTTCATGAATCAAAAGATGAACACGCATGATATCCAAAACTAATAAATCATGTCAACAAATGAAGCCAAGTCGATATGATAAGCTACGACGCGGTAGAAAAACGTTTAGCTTTCTTGGCTCGCACCTGCCTGTCTACACAGGTGTGCTCCTTACTACCTCTACAAAGGCACCACCCACAATGGACATTGCCAAAATGTATTAATTATCAAAATTAAAATAAAATACAATAATCTATTCTAGGAAGCAGTCAAAAAATAACGTATCGCCTTAGCCTCAGATGGCACACTTGTGCACTTTGTATAAAATGTTTTAGTGCGTGGCCCGCTGAGTTTTTGGCTAAATTTCAGTGCACTGAAAGGCACTCAGACACTGACACTCAGCACATGAGGGCTGGATTGGTGAAAAAACACATTTTTAAATATTGAGTTATACTTTATACTTAGAGATTTACTTTAGAGATACTTTTTTGGATCTTGACCCACAGCCTTGTTGGTTTGATTCTGTGTTATTTATTTATTTTTGCATTGAATTACCTTCTCAATTGTCTTTAATTAGTTTGACATGTTCAAATAAACAAACATTCATTCATTCATTCATTCATACTCTCAGTTATTTGTCAATCATTTGCTGTGTTGGGAATCAAACATATTGCCGTCCCCAATATTAATTATTGTTGTTGTTTTTTTTTGCATTCCGAGCATGGCTTTGTTTAAATGACAATATTTTACTTGGCAGTGAATGAGTTAAGAGCCAAGGGTGTTCTGTACTGTGTAGCGAGCTTGCATGGAAGGAACCAAGGAGTGTGTTCCTGTGGAAGAGAACACCTCAGTTGACCTGTGAATGATCAAAGCTAGCGTTCACCCCCTTGACAACTGGACATTTTATTTATGCAGAGCAAATGCCTTCACACGAGCAGTCTCCAGAAAACACAAAAGAAAACATCTTGAAACAATAAATAGCTTTAAAGTTTGCATACCATCCAGAGCTGGGAATAAACATGTATTTGGAAGGGGAAGTTCACCTTGAAAATAAGAGTAATATTTTCTTTACCCAACACTGGAACCATTTAGATCTTAGATTTAGCTTATACTTCACCTCAAAAACAAATAGTAATCAATGCTTCAAGGCACACTGTCTTGCCATCACACATTTTGATGTGATGGCAATTATATAATATGAATTACCCTAGCTCTTTGTCTCCTAATATTCTATTCTATCTATATCATTAACCCATTTAAATGTAAATCAAACCTGCTAAAGTGTTAATTATTTCATAACACATACCATGTCTTTAGGTTCACAGAATAAACATATTGTTGGGAATATATCTTTTTAAATATATTTAAAACGCTAGCGTTGTAGGCTGCATTTGTTGAAATTGCTCCAACACAGCTCTAGCACCCTTGGCTCTTAGTCATCAAGTCATAGGAAGGCGTGACTGGAGAGTATAGATGTGTAAAGAGTGGACATGTATCATAAAGTGTCTATTGTCAGTTGCTCTTGGGGGGAAAAAGGTGCCATGGAGAACACTTCTGAAATTACACAAAGATGTATTGGTGATGTGGACTCAATTCCCACATAAAATTCGAAGAAATAAATGTAGATACGGGAAGACTCTTCCGTTTAAATGATGCATTTTTCTGTAATGAAGTTAGCTAAATAAATTAATTGAATTAATTTTAACACTGGGTGGTTGCAGTATCGATAGCTATAGCCTGCTGTCTTTGATTTTCCTTCGGAAATTGGTGAAATGGTGTAGTGCTGGTTGCATGGTCATTTTTACATTTAATTGCAGGGTTCTTTAAAAATATATTTTAATGCTTTCTCAGTGATATTGTTTGGTTTTGTCCTATAAACAGGCGGTGCTCATCCCAGTTGTTCAACGGCGACATCTAATGGCTGTCTCCATAATACAGATCAATGTCAACTCTTTATACAACTATACTCTTTGGCGTTGCTATCTCTCTTCACATCATGTTCTGACATCAATCCCTCTCCCCCCACATACGCAGTGGACCGCATCGTGGGCCTGGACCAGGTGGCCGGCATGGCCGAGACGGCGTTTGGCGCAGCCTACAAGACCAAGAAGGGCATGTTCCGCACCGTGGGCCAGCTGTACAAGGAGTCCCTCAACAAGCTGATGGCCACGCTTAGGAACACAAACCCCAACTTTGTTCGCTGCATCATCCCCAACCACCACAAGAGGGTAGGCTGGAGCATCATGTGAGAAGGGATTTATAGAGCATTTGAGTGTGGCTGAGATTTCTTCTACTCAAATGTATATTTGACAGAGATGGTCAAGTACCCAGATTATTTTATTAAAAGTAAAATATATATATAAATAATAATTAAAAAAGAGTAAAAATTAATGGTCCAATTATTGGCTCTGAAACATATTCAAAAGTAGTTCAGGATCTAAAATGTACTTGAAAGCATTTTTGAAAGTTTGTTGCAAATTTAGGTTTTGTACTTTGTACTTTATACTTTCAAAAATACTTTTGGAGTACATTTCTCAGCCTGTAGTTTTTACTTTACTTGAGTAGATATTTAGATCACTACTTTGTAGTCTTACTCGAGTTGTTTTTTTACAAATGTATTTTACTCTTACTCAAGTAAGAAATCCCAGTACTTTTGCCATCTCTGCTCATAGAACATATTTACTGATGAGCAGTCCTATCAACTTCAAAATCAAAATCAGTTCAATCATCATAATAATCAGTGAATTAGTAGCCCGAGAGAAGCTCACATATCATAGAAACGGTCCATTTTCTGCTGTTTCCCAGGCAGGTAAATTGGAGCCCCAGTTGGTTCTGGAACAGCTGAGGTGTAATGGAGTCTTGGAGGGCATCCGTATCTGCAGACAAGGGTTCCCCAACCGCATCCTCTTCCAGGAGTTCAGACAGAGGTACGCTGAAAAGTGTCTTACTTGTGAAAAATGCCCTCGAAGTTATTAAACTATGAGTGCAAATTACAAGTAGGCGCTATGGGGGCTTGTCACATCATTAAATACTAATTGACCTGTAAATGACTCATGTTTCCATTCCTTCTCACTCTGTCACCAGGTATGAGATCCTGACTCCCAATGCCATCCCCAAAGGTTTCATGGATGGCAAACAGGCCTGTGAGCGCATGGTGAGTTTCTAGTGTAATGATGTGGCAAGATTGCGCTATTTTTTTTTACCAGGACTTGAAAACAAAATTGTTTTTAAAACGTTCCGTTCCGAGCGGTTTAGGCAGGCCTATGTTTAACGTTTTCGTTCTTGGAACCGTTCCGCCATGAAAATATTGGGGAAACTGTTCGGAACGCAAACATTGTGTTCGTTCTTAAAGTTCCTTATTGTGTGTAATGTTAAGTTTAGACAAAAAAAAATATTTGATGGACTTTCGAACTTCAGTCCAATTACATTCACTTCCTCGTCTGTCCACAAGATGGTGCCCCATGACTGACAGTGAAAGTTGGATGGATGCACAACCGGAAATAGTCTCCCTGACATAGGATATGTCAGTTTTGTGGCTTTCATAATGTTCCGTTTCTGTTCTGGAACAGTTGAAGAAATCTTTTTCCGCTTCTGTTTCCACTTCTCGTAAAATTATGCAAAATTCAGTTCGTTTTCGGTTTTCTCTTTCGTTCCTTGAACGATCCCCCAGGCAGGCCCTTTAGAGCCCTGCTGGACCAATAGAGTTAAGACAAGAGTTTCTTCCCCCGCATGGTGATGCTGGTGAACTCTATGGGGACTGTGCAGCAACAGTCACTGTTGTACGGAACACTTTAGAACTAAATAACACAATAACTTTTGAAAGGATGTATTTGTCCCAGATTCGGTGTGTTAATACTCTGGGGTAGGCTCATGAACTAATTCGATTTTGTAAGTAGACAAATTCAAATGTCGGAATTCAAGAAGGCTGAAGTTTTGTTTGGTCCATTATGACGAGGTGGATGTATTCGCCCCAAAATTTGAAACAGTGTTTTTGGGGACACGTTCGAGACGATTGCATAGGCCCAGTTCAAACCACTAGGAGTCGCTGTATGGTCAAACACCAAGCTTCCCTTTGTGTTTAAGTAAGCAGCAAAGACACCCTCAGCGACAATATGGGTTTTCAAAGTTTCAAAGATAAACAGCAATTAATTAGCTGGTTGTTATAAATAATTAGCGTCAAGTGATTGTTGTCAATGT
>OMKY01254035.1:7974-27827 GCA_900302395.1 Bregmaceros cantori
TTTTGCTTTAAATCACTGCCGTACGACTCGGCATGAAACCACTCCGAATGTAATAGTTTTAAAACATTTGATTAAAAAAATGCAATGGGAATTTTATTTCATTTTAATAAAATATGCAAATTAATTAAACTATTAGTTTCTTATGCCCATTCTTTGAGACAAAAGTATACATAAATTTAAAAAAATGAATCAGTAATTGTTTCATAATCGAATCTTTCCCTAAGAATCGTAATCGAATCGGGAGGTGACCAAAGATTCCCACCCCTAGTGTTCCTTACGCCGGGTTTCCATCAAGAAATGCGCCACGTATACGCCCAACGCCCCTACGCCACGCCAAAAAACAAAGGTGTTGCAGCCATCGGTGCATACCCCACCAGGCAGCGCTGTCAACGCCACAACGCCAATGCGCCAGCGCCGTGCGCTGGAAATATATATTTCTGATTTTCAACGCCGCGCTGCACAGCGCGAGGGGGCGGGGTGCCTTTGATTCCATGATTGACAGGCGTGCTGAGCAATTGAATTGGTGGACCCACCATGGGCTTCTAGAGCCGAGGTATTCCCTCCACTTCATGGAGAAAAATAATACGCAAAAAATAATGATAAATAGATTTTTACAGCACCAGCCACGGGCACACCTGTGTGTGTGCGTGTGTGCGTGCGTCCGCGCCGGTCGCAATATTGTCGCGGCTGCTGAAAGGATAGCCTCTCTACACTTGTTGTGGCTGCAGCTAGCAATTGAATTTGTGTGTGTGTGCGTGTGTGTGTGCGCGCGCGTGCATGTGCTCCTGTTTCAACCGTGGTGATCGCACGTGAAACAGAAACATTATCCCGCTGTCCGCGGTAGTAAAGGATATTAAATGCGGAGGAAGAATGTTACTGTCCACGTTTACGTATATGTATATGCGTCTAAATGAAGTACTTTACCTCTATATCTTAACAAATAAATTATAGCACGTCACCTTGCACAGCGGTTTCAAAAACGGGACGACACCACACACAAACATAAGCACACGCGTGCGCACACACACAAACACGCAGGTTTATTATTATTTATTTATTTATTTATTTATTATTACACCGCCGACTTTCACTGCATGTTCTCTCTCTTCCTCGGTTTCTTCCTCTCATATTACGCACACACACGCACACACACGCACATACACACGCACACGCACGCACACACACACACACACACACACACAAAACCGGCTAGAGAAAAGGGAAAGTGACGTATCTGCCGGTCCTCTGGTCAAGGCAACTATCGCGCCAAATGTGTCCCGCAGCACGCCACGCACTGTGCTCAGAGCGCCGCGTGCAAGCTCGCGTGGAAACAACGCGAATACGCAGCACGCCAGGTACAATCGCGTGGCGTAGGGGCGTTGGGCGTATACGCGGCGCATTTCCTGATGGAAACCCGGCGTTACAGTTTTGAGCACACCATTAATTGCTGTGCGACAGGGGTTTCCTGCTCTAAAGAAGTGATATTACCCTCCATTTTATCATTTTTCCTTTTATGTACTCTGTAACTCTTGGCTCCTCTTTTTCGTTGCAACCTCTCCACTTCTTCTCTTGATCCATCCCTCCTTTGCCTCCAGCGGAGTGCGGTTCGTCGGTGACTGGCACCCAGGGCGTTCTGCTGTCTCCAAACTATCCCGGTTACTATGGAAACAACCACGAGTGCATCTACTCCATTAAGACGCAACCCGGAAAGGGTATTCAGCTGTGGGCGAGAGACTTCCGCCTCGAGCAGGACGACACCCTACGAGTGAGTGTGGAATGCATTCTTGGATGAGCGAGAGAGCGAGATTGAGAGGGAAAGAAAAATACAGAGAGAGGGACATGTATGTTTTTTTTTATAGTCAACTCTCAAAAGTAATAGTCCTGTCATGTTTACCTTATATGTGCACATTCATATTGAAAACTGGTGCCGGGTTGAGTTGAACAGGTGTCACTCATCAACCCATTAACTTGTTTGATGAGCTGAAGAGTTTTAAGAGCTGCATCAATTAGGATCAGCTGGTTTAAACAACCATGTGGTTCTCCTAATTATAGGATAAGGGATATGGAGATAAGCCAGATGGCTAGCTAAACTATGAGCTAAAGCAGGAACACACCAAACTCACACATTTCTTGAAACATCACTGATTTATAGATGGGAGGGGACATCCGATGATGTCACAGCTTGTAGCCAATCAGCATAATGGAGGCGAGACTACACCAATTACATTTCAGTAACATTGTTTTATCCTTTTTCTTGTCTTTTTTTTCCTTCCACTGTAGCACTTTGCGATTCTAACAAATGCAAAATACATTAGACATAAAATCCATTACTATTATTATCACTGTTTGTGTCTATTTCAGTCATCAGTACAGTGTCCACCCTAACCTAGCCCCTATCTCTCTCTCTCTCTCTCTCTCTCTCTCTCGCTCTCTATCTCTATCTCTATCTCAATCTCATCCATGGTGTACCCCTCTATTTCTCCAATTCCTTCCACCCTGACATAATTTATAGGTGTACGACGGCAGCAGTAAGCAGTCGCGCCTGTTGGGGGCGTTCTCTGGCAGCGAGCTAATGGACAAGCTACTTAACTCCACCTCCTCTTCCTTGTGGATGGAGTTCATCTCCAATGACCTCAATACCAGCAAAGGATTTGAACTGCTCTACACCAGTAAGATAATCATATTATGGGGTCTGGGTGGCGTTGCAGTATATATTTGCACACAAGTGTTGTTAGCCGACGCTGTTAAAGTTGGCGTCAGCAAATTGGCGGTCACTCGACGAGTACAATTCCACACACGGCTTATCAAGCTGAGTCATGCCATCTACATTGTTTTACTGCTCTAGTGTTTTCAATTATTTTATTTAGTCACACACACACACACACATACACTGGCACATACACACGCATAGGCACATGCACATTGGGGTCAAACAATCACATGGTTCACATATTTCTATTGATGTGCAAGTGTTGGGTCTCTTTTATTGGCTGCTCAGTGTTTGTGTGGACGGACTGGATGCATTAAAACTATATTTCAGTTATCAAACAACTGGTCATCAGCAGCATCCCCTAGTGGTTGTATTTTCCCCGTGTTGTCCTTTAGTTAGCGCATTAAAGGACAGTAGCAGTGTCATTAGCTGAGATTATTCCACAAAGATGAAATAGTGTCTCACATTTGCCTGGATCTTAAATCAGAATGAGTGTACAGCTATTTCATTTCGCAATACGACAATAAATTCCATGTTTGCACAGATCTTAAATGGGATCCCAAGAATGCCATATTGAGACTACAGCAACAGGGCCCCCCTCCGAAACTCATGGGTATTGATTTGGACAGTCGTTGGCCCGCGCACAAACCCTGAGGTATCGATACCATCTCGGCGGACGTGAGGGTTGAGAGACTCTGCCTTTGCATTCATTGAGGCCGGTTTCTTGATCTCTCTCTGGCTCTAGTCGGGAAACTTGTCGCTTTTGCTGGATGCCCCCGGGGAATCTTAAAATACAACACACCTTATATCTGCTAGCCTGGTAAGCCAGACCAAGTAAATCGTCCATCCATCACGCTAACGTACGTGGGGGTCTGGAGTGGTGGGGGGGAGGAGCATTTTGTAAAATATATATATATATATATATATATATATTTATATTTCATCCAATCGCAGCCCATTAGGCGTGACAAGTGACAGAGTACGAAGCGAAGCTCACATCTGGTCTAGCAGAGAGCTTGCCGCAACGCAGCTCTGATTGGTCGGCAGCAACGGAGCCGAGGATCAGATTCAGATTTTTTCTCCAGACCCAAACACATGTTCAAACTAGAAGCTCACTAATTGCAAACCTGCGCCGTAGTGGTACAAAAGAAATAGTACTTTTAGTGCCAGCAGTATGTGTGGCAACCAATTATCAATGCAAGTGCTTGAGTAGCGTGATTGCGATTGACCCATAGACTGTAATCACACCGACGAACGTGCCAACTACATTTCCCAGCGGCCCCATGCCGCCCGGAAGTGGTCATGTGATCACGGTAAGCGCACAGCGATCTATTGGTAAGTTGGTGATTAAGTATGATTTTGTTACTTTTCCCCTACAAAAATGCACCAAAATTCAATCAATTGTTCCGTGTGTCATTTCCAACAACTGTACAAAATTTCATCCAGATCCGTGCACAACTTTTTCAGTTATCTTGGGGACAGACAAACCAACGGTACCAAAAACTGTTGGCGCAGGTAACGATGCGTGAACAATTTGTTTGTTTTGTTTTGCCAGGCTGATTCTTGTAGGGTTTTTGTAGTCAGTTTGCTGGCACCATGCAAAGTTGGTAGGGCAACCTTTCAAAGTGTCACAACGGCATTTGCGGTAAGTGAAAATCTGAGGTGTTTCGATTGGTGACAGTACTAAATTGTGACACAGTGCACTACAGGCTCTCCAAGCTAATCATCACAGTCACTGCCAATCACCAACTTGTTGCTCTCATGGTGCTCCCCCTCCCCACCTTCCACCGCAGGCTTCAAGCTGGAGCGCTGTGAGGACCCAGGTGTTCCTGAGTACGGCTACAAACATGACGACAAGGGCCACTTTGCTGGCAGCAACGTGTCGTATCGCTGCTACCCTGGATACAGCCTGCAGGGCCCGGACACCCTCACCTGCCTGAGTGGAGAGCGACGTGCTTGGAACAATCCTCTGCCGATCTGTATGGGTAAGACATCTGGGCTTCTCCCTTCTCATTACTATTTTTATCAGGGCTCTGAACCGGTTCAAGGAACGAAAAAGAAAACCGGAAACAGAATTTTGCTGAATTTTACGAGGAGCGGAAATGGAAACGGAACATAATTAAATCCACAAAACAGGTTGAAAACGTTTTTTTTCTGTTCTCTATATATTTTAACATATCCTAGTCTGGGAGACTATTTCCGTCCACTTTCACTGTCAGTCATCAAGCCTCATGTATCTGGGGCTCCATCTTGTGGACAAACAAGGAAGTGAATGTAATGACGTTTTAAACCCTGTTTTCACGTTAATACAGTTGCACTGAAGTCCACCAAATATATTTTGTATGAACTATATCTAAACCTAACATTGCACAATATAAGGAACTTTAAGAACAAACAGAATTTTTGCGTTCCGAACCGGTTCAGGACAGATATTTTGGTGGCAGAACGGTTCCAAGAACAAAAACGTTAAACATGCCTGAACCGTTCGGAAAAAAATAATTTCATTTTCAAGCCCTGGTTTTATTATTATCATCATCATCATTATATATTTTGTTGCAATGTTTACGGCTCTCCTCTGCTTCAAATTATTTCTGGACAGATGTTGCAGTTAGCATTATTCATTTGTCATTACAAAATGAACTCCTCAACTTCATGGTACCAAGGATGAACACCATTACACAAAATGACTTCTAATCCCACAATAAAACATATACTTTTTGCCAAAGACATTCCTAAAATGAGAAGAAGTCACATTTTTTCCATATAAACTATGCATTATCTTCTTTGTATAGTGTGGATTGCCCTAATGTGGGCATTTTTTCCATTTTCATAATGTGGAACAGTCAGTTGCCTAATAGGGTCAGTGAAACGCAGTGAACAGTTGAACGTAATGTTAGACACGTTACCATATTTTGCTTTGAGCATAGTTTCACTGACATGCATTCGTTTAGGGAGTAGCCAGAGCCACTGGAGATTAGGTGTTCCACATTAGGAAGTGGCCCACCCTATTTTGTTTAGAACATGTATAATACAATACATTGTACAGAATATTTTAGTTATAGCCTGGCGCCAGCAGACAAATGTGCTATCACATCTTTGTCTGGAACTGACAAGCTTGGAGGTTGGGGGGGCTAAAGGGCTGACTATAAAACTGTGAAATGCCATAATGAACGGTGCATGGCCTTGCCATAAGGTCTCTTATTAGTGTTAGAGGCACGTGGTGTTTGACCAGCTGGTAGATGCTATTTTAAGATAGTGTGGATTGCCCTAATGTGGGCCACGACCCATATTAGGGCAATCCGCGCTAAGTAAGAAATATAAATGAGCGCTGCTATACTGCGTCTTGTCACTACCCATGCTAAAGAATATATTTCCCAGTTGTCTGGGTAATTTGGAGAGCCCGGCTCATTTATACCTCACTTTGGTGGAAGCGTAATAATGATGGTCTATGTTCCAAGTGCTGCGCACTTTGGGTAGAGCTGGCAGAAGAGCTGATTGTGGCTATTGTGTTGCCTGTCTAACTTCATTGTTTGCTGGGGATACGAGCAGAATGGAGTATAATGCACTCCATTATATGATCTGTGTGGTACTGTGGTTGAAAGTTTCAATTTTAATCAACACTGCAATACTGCAATGAAGCCTGGGTGCCCTTCGGAAGCAACAGGCAGAGTTTTATATGGGAGTCAATTGAGCAAGCTGCTGATGTAAAGACACAGGGCAACTGGTTCAAGGAACGGAAATGAAAACTGGAAACGAACAAAATTTTACAAAATTTTACGAGGAGCGGAAACAGAAATGAAAAAAAGATTTCTTCAACTGTTCCGGAACAGAAGCGGGACATTATGAAATCCACAAAGCGGTTAACCACGGTTTATTCTATATATATTTTAACATATCCTATGTCCGGGAGACTATTTCCATCCAACTTTTACTGTCAGTCATCAAGCCCCATGCTTCTTGGGCTCCACCTTGTGAACAGACGAGGAAGTGTGCACTGAAGGTTGAAAGTCAACCAAATATTTTTTTTGTAACCAAACTTAACATTGCACAATATGATGAACTTTAAGAATGAACACATTTTTTGTGTTACGAACCAGTTCAGGACCAATCGTTTCGTGGCGGAACGGTTCAGAGAGCGAAAGCGTTAAACATAGGCCTGCCTGAACCGCTCGGAACGGACAGTTTTAAAAATAATTCTGTTTTCAAGCCCGTGTTTGAGTGTTCGTTTGAGAATTAGCACTCCATGATTAATCAATTTGAAATTTAAACTGCATTACTTTAAAGAAATATAATACAGGCGGCACGGTGGTGCAGTACAGGCAGCACGGTGGCACAGTGGTTAGCATTGCTTCCTCACAGCCAGAAGGTTCGAATTCCAACCCGGACAGGTTCTTTCTGTGTGGAGTTTACGTGTCTGCGTGGATTTCTTCCGGGCACTCCGGTTTCCCTCACCAACATGTTCTAGTTAACCTGCTCCAGTCAGTGCCCCTGGCCAAGGCACTGGCTCACAATCTGGAGTTGGCCCCCGGGCACCACTTTGGAGTGGTATTGCAGTGTTGTGTAGTGCATTCTGTATTTCCAGCAGTGCAAAGTTAGTACTTAAAGAGTTAAGATATCAGTCAAACTTATATTCACTCACAGCATTTTGCCTTTTGTCACTGAATCAGCAGTGCACCCAACAGTTCATATATACCGCTGGGCTGACATTGCAACCAGCAGACATCTTGCTGTTCCGATAAAATGAATAACATTATTATATTGTTTCTTCCTCCTCCTTTCAACTAATTTCGCCCACTTCCATAACTCACACGTTTTCTACGCGCTCTGCACTAGTATTTATGATGAACATCGGCAAGAAGAACCTTTTGAAATGATTAAAATAAAAGTATAGTGACATGCCCGTGGACTGGAAGGCTGGCTGCATATATGGTGACACCCTTTTAGAATGGCTTATGCTGATGATCAAAGAAACTGTGTGTGCACGCCCGTACACACACTTCTTGAGTAGGAGAGAGAACAGAGAGAGTGTGTTGCGGGAGGAGGGTCGGGAGAGAGAGAGAGGGTGGGAAGCAGAGGCAGTCTATGGAAAGGATGAGAGGAGAGCGTGGAGTCATGCACACATGTCGGTCCTCCTCTTGCAACTGGGTCACAATCCACACACACACGCACAAGAAATTATACACACATGCAAAAAGCTCATACATTTCTCTCGGCCCCTCAGATACACACACATGTGCAAGCTCTGTTGAGTGTGTATGTGTGTGTTTGTGTGTGTGTGTGTGTGTGTGTGCGTACACTATTTTTACCCTCATAAAACCAAGTGTGCAGAGATCAGATGCGACAGCTTCAACAGGGCCCGTGATGAAAGGGGCGTGTCTTTTGAGAAGTGACTAATTGGTTGTCATGGAGACCCAGTATTCGTTTTCCTATCAAATTATTATGATCACAGATGGAAATGAGCATCCTTTGCTGATCCTAATTGCAACCCGGGCTTGAGTTACTCACCAACTCTAGAATGTGCATGCACTCCATCACCTTTGATGAGAGTGCTATTGATCTGCAAAAAGGGACGTTGACGCTGTCGGCATAGCAACTGCATCACAAGCGGTTGTGGGTAGGAAAATAAAAGCAAAAGGATGCCTTAATGGTAAAATGCTGAAGGGAATATGATGGAATGAACATGGTGGAAGGTTTTACAAATAGGCAGTTCCAAGGGATCTTTGTAGACATCTGGATCCACAGAATGAGCTGAAACGGACTGAGGCTACTAAATTGTCTTTTGTACCACATAATCACTGAGAATGACAATCACGTCTCATATAATATAATATAGGGTGGATTGCTCTAAAGTGGGCCACTGCCTAATGTGGGACACCTAAGCTCCAGTGGCTCTGGCCCCTCTCTAAAGTAATGGATGTCAGTGAAACATTAACTTCTACTGTTCAACAATATATTTCACTGTCCCCTGTTAGGCAACTGACTGTCCCACATTAGGAAGCTGCAAAAAAAGGCCCAGATTAGTGCAATCCACCCTAATTCTATAAATATATATTTTCATTATACATCAACAACTACAAAAATAACCAGTGTGTTAAATAAATGGTATATAATATCAATTACAAACAGTGTCACCTAAGGAATTCAATATCACAATATTTTGCTGGGCTGATTCAAGAATGTCACATAATAACGGCAAATATACTTTTTAATAATTTGTGTATCGTCAAAAATGGTTAAGCCTCTCCATCTCCAAGATAGCAGGTGTGTCATTGTTGCCATTGTATGCATTTGAGTGGGTGCCACCTGTATTGCTTGTGGTGCCAATCTGTTAGCATAGGTTGTTTGTCAGAGAGAGGGAGAGAGAGAGAGTGAGAGAGAGAGAGAGAGAGAGAGAGAGAGAGAGAAAGTGAATGAGAAAGACGTAGTCAAAGCGACAGAGAGATGGGGAGAAAGAGACAGGGAAAAAAAAAATGAACAGATGTTCTAAACTTGCCCATGGCTTGGTCATGCATAAATACAGATAACTATAAAACACTTGCATGTGAACACACACACAAACACACATTCATACACACACACACACACACACCACAACATACACACGTGCACACACACACACACGAGTGCCTGCAGAACACATGCTAACATATGGTTGTACACATGTTTGCATGCTTGGATTCATCCACAGATGGTAGGACATGCAGATATCGACGTAACACAGACAGACCCAGGCGTTCATATAGCTTAGCAGTTTACTGTACAATATAAGAGGTCAGAACAGTGTGGTGTGCGGATGGAAAAAATATATACGGTACACAGCATCCACTTTTATAGTGCATAATTAAATGGAATTAGTCTTTCACGATTGCATGTCAAAAATAGTGGTTTTACAAATTAGATTATTTCACTGTGATCGCCTGGCAAGACCTGTAATTTAGACGCTGACTGCAAACACCAGGGTGTCTTCCATACAACTGACCATTGAAATAGCTTTCACATACCCTGGTATCACAATAATACCCTTATACCATTCAAGCCTAGTCCCAAACACTAAACAACAAAGTTGTTATTACAAATAACGAAATAAAGCTTTCGTGCAGCCTCAGCGTCCTGACAGTATAGACCCGTATGGACCATTATGACACGTACATTGCATGAATGAACAAATCAAACACACATGCCCATGGAAGTTTTTGAAAAATCCTTCAGAAACTAATTTCAGAAAAAGAAACCATGTTTTTCCGATGCTAAAAGTGTGGCTGCCACATACTATGGCAGCCATATAGGGTGTATCGCCCTAATGTGGGCCACGTTTTGTAGCTTCCTAATGTGGGACAGTCAGCTTGCTAATCTGAAACAGTGAAATGTAGTGTTGAACAGTTGAACTTAATGTTAGACACATAGTATGCTCTTACCATACATTTTGCTTTTCACTGACATGTATTAGTTTAGGAAGGAACCAGAGCCATTGGAGGTGTCCCACTTTAGGCAGTGACCCACATTAGGGAAATCCCATCCTATAATTTTTCCCAAAGTTCTATTATTGTGTGTTCACCGCAGTGTCTATGGTGTCCGAATCCTGATTCCATTTGCATATTCCTTACAATTGTAATGTGGTGAAATAAAAGGTGATTCGGACTCTATTCCATCCATTTTTCTGAACCATGTCTGTGTCTCTCTATCCCTCTTTCCTCTTCCTCCCTCAATCTCTCCTTCTCTGCCCTTTTCAGCCGAGTGTGGCGGCACCATCGTGGGACAGTCGGCTGGTCGTATCTTGTCCCCAGGCTATCCAGCACCCTACGACCACCACCTGCACTGTGTGTGGACCATCCAGGCGCCCCCAGGCAGCACTGTCAGGTCAGCTAAGCTCCTTACTCCTACCTCATCCTGTGTCTTCCTTATACTGTTCCATCCATATTAGAAACTGTGTTGAACCACTACATTTTTTTGTTCATAACCCATGTGCCAGCTTATTTTTATTTTCTACCCGCTCGGCCACCGAGCCGGTAGAAATGGGAACGTTGGTGCGCACGGTGTCAGAGTGGTAATAGAGCTAGAGAAATGGGAGTGTTGGTAGTGGTAGAAACTGACCTGTGGCAAAGTAGTTCTATCATGGAGTTTGTGGGCCGTGCCATCTTGGCTTGGCGGTGGCATATAGTTTGCTAGTATCATGTACAGTGAAGTACAGTATATGTATGCGTACGGTTAATGATGTATCTCACTACTTCACATCTGTTATATAGGGGGAATACAATGATTGCTAGCATGTTACCATGGATAAATCAATAATAAAACACTTTTAACGGACAAATAAAATAAATTAGAGCAGATTTTAATATAACAGATGTATCTTCTTTCTGTGACAAATTCTGTTTAAATTTCTATAGAAATCTGCCCATTGTCTTGGACAATGGGGAGCATGTCTTGTGAGTGAAAATGTTGAGCGAGAATAGCAGATTTTGATAGCTCAGATTGCTGTCTGTGTTAAATGGTGTTGGTTAAGTGCTTTCATTATTCTATTTTATTTTTTGCTTTTGTTCTACTTTTTTCCACTTTGGCTAATTGGTCTGGTTCATTGAATGAACTTGGCACTCTTTATATGCCTCGGTGGATGGTCGTCATGGAGACCACATTGTTCCTGAGCAAGCATGCGTAGTAGGAGTTGCACATTGTGCGTATGGGGGAAGCTGTTGGCCGGTCCCAGTAGTACAGCACTGATGTTGTTATTTTCCTTATGCAATAATGTTTTTTTTTTCAATTTGAGGATAAAATGTAGCTTTAGCCTCTGAATTAGTTAAGTCTAGTTATACTAGAACAGAGAATTGTGCATAAACCAGGGTTAGTCCAAAATAAAATGTAATTGTGTGCCGGCTCTGTGGCACAGTCGGTTAGACCTGCATCTAGCCCATTTACAGTCTTGTGAGTTCACAGCACACACAGCGCCGTTAGCCTGGCGAGCAAGAACCAACACATCGTCCACGCATTGCACATCGTTAGACGTTGCATTGGGTCTGGGAAAATCAGGCATGCCGTCGGCACAAATCGGTGCGACCAATCAGCATGGACATGGGCGGAGCTGGTATAGGCGACGCAAGACGTGGGCGGAGTTTGGTATAGACAACACAAGACATGGGCGGAGTTTAGTTGTCACGCCTCCACGACGCTTGTCCCACCTACTGCACTTTAATTGGATAACACTATTTGATTGACACTTTTTTGACACGTTTTTCGACCCTGGTTTTACCAGGCCCAATGATCGTTTTCCGCTTGTGTTTTGCGTGCGTGCGATGCGTGGACGATTCCTTGGTTCTGGCTCGCCAGGCTACAGTGTCGTGAGTTCACTTCCCCTCACCGACATGTACTGCAGGACTGCTTTGTCACACTCTCTCATCCCCCTTTCAATGCTGTCAATAACATTGGGAAAATCTTGCTTCCGTCAAAAAAAAAGAATGCAGTTGTAAGAGACTACAGTCACCTTTTTCTAATGTGATTACTGTAATCTGATTCCATGAAGCCTGTTACAACCCAAACGTGCATTTGCCACACTTGTGTGCAAAAACTGACACAATGACACGCAATGGCAAAAAAGACTAACAAAAAACCCAAAAAGAATAAACCGTGCAGCACAACAACAACCCTGTATAGTTGGTCAGGACCTACTGTACAGCAGATTTGTCTTGCTGCTCAGTTCTGCTATTCAAACTGCATTCAAGTCAGCACTCTACAGTATGAAAACACAGCAGCATTGAGATAATCAATGATGATACTACTACTAATAATAGTAAGTATAGCTGCTAGCAGAAATGAGGGGACTAGGAAAGAATGACCCAGAAGCTGCCATGAGCAACCTGATTTGTAAAAATCTGCTGACTGGATCAATACTTGGGCATGAATGCATGTCTAATATCCAGTCTGACCTTTTGAGGACACTACAGTCTTTGACCTATTGACCTCAAATTGCCTTTGTGGGATCATAGGGCTATCCCAAACCAATGTACCAAATTTGCATCTTGTTTTATGGGCAGTCTTAGATCAAAATCTAATATCCAAACTAGTGGGTCACAGCTAAATGGCATCAGACATCCAGATTGCCAAGAACAAACATCCTGGCAGCCTGTAAGTCACATTTCAGAAGTGAAGTAGGGTATATTTATATGTATTTTTATATTTATATTTTCCCACACATCTCATTGGGTTTGTCTACATAGATAAACTACACAGCAGCGACTATTATTAGATTATTGGGCTTGCTGTTCACAGAATCTACCTGAACCGCCCAGATCTCAAGTCTCAAATCAACTGTCCAACTGTGATGCACAATAATGAATTGAATGGATCATAGCACTAAATATAAATAAATATAGACAAATAAATAGACAAACAAATATGATACAAATAAAAAGACAATCAATAAAACACCATTAACAAAAACAATAAAATACAAATAATTTGTAAGAGCTTGCTAATGGTCAATTCAGATTTAGTTAAACGCCTGGGAGGGGGTCCGCGTTGGCCGAGTGGTTATGGACATCGCACCTAACGCGACCCCATTCATGTTAGTGGCGCTGTGTCTACCGCAGCGTCGGCAGTGTCGCGAGTTCGACTGCGCTCGTCGACTTGACTGCAATGTCTACCCCCGATCTCTTCAACCCAGTTTCCAACTAATCCTATCCAATAAAGATGGAAAAACGGCGCCGGAAAAAATAACTAAAAAAAAACACCTGGGAGAAGAGGCCATGTTTCAAGGATAATATAAAAACCTTGATCAACCCAGCTGGGCAGAAATATCAAGGTAGGAGCGTGCCATTGGTCCCACCCAAGACTTTTTAAAAAATGTTGGTCTGATTGTCCCACGGCCCATTAATCCCACATCACATATTTTTTTTTAGTTTTAGGCCCATTTGTCCCACAGTTCCTATACCTTATCCTAAAAAGTGTTGTGGGACCAATGGGCTAGCCTTCCAAAGCTTAGAGGCAGCCGCCACAGGGTCATGTCTGTAGACTGATGGTGCTTTAGACCAAAGGTTGTATAGACCGACGGTTGTAACCTTAAACCTAACCCAAACCTAACCCAAAATTAACCCCTAACCCTATCCCCTAACCTAGAGAGTGGGGAATGCGTGACAGAGGCCGGCGATGTACCGCTGTCACTGGCGGCGGGTCCATTAAGGCGAACTAGGCAGCCGCCTAGGGCGCCGTTTTCCTAGAGGCGCCAAAATCTGCCTGTTTGATATATTCTTGTTTGTAGGCGCCCCAAATGCCTTTCCTCTCATGTTCAGCACTTCACAGAATCAAAGTCCATGTATGTGTATGTGCTCTGCGCGGCAAATGCGCGCAAGTGAGCGCAGCGCTTACTGCCCATTTGAATGTATGGAAACGGCAGACGCCTCCCCCTCTCTGCCACCAATGTGTCGGCTAGAAAAGAGGGCGGGTGGAGTGTGCGAGGAAATAGCCAATGGCTGGGCTAGTAGCGTTACTTTGGACCAATGGCTGTTTAAAATGAGTCCACACTGAACCAATCAGTGCTGGATGCTCGAGGTCGGTCGGTGTCCTAGACACATACACATTTACACACACATCTGCGCCAACTCAACTCAGGTAATTTACAGAGCGAGAACATGCATGGACGCAAATGATCAGGAGCGGAGAATAAAAAGAGAAGACTTTTGAAAGAGCAGGCAAATGAAAAAGACATTGTTCAAATTAATTTGTCATTGTGTCATTAAAATTAAAATTTAAAAAATCAGCACAATAGCAGTAAGGCATATCTTGAATGTATTTGATTAAAATTCAAATGAATTGACGTTGAAATGAATGACATTCAAAACATGACTTCAACTAACGCATGCGACGAGGCACTCGGCCTAGAAACATAGCAAGTAATGGCATCTTTCATTTCCAGTCAGGTTTTGACGAATACAAATTTGTCTATAAAAGAAAAATTCATGAGCTGTGAGCGCCAGCAAGTGATTGAGTTGGCCCGGTATGTGCTGCCGTAGACTCAAGTCCAATCTGCGACGCAGGGGGAATATGAGTCAGTTGCACCAGCCGAACCTGGACCATCACGTCCAATCAGCGACTTGAGCGGTGAGGTCCGGCTGTTCCAATCATCCACGTTACGCACTCAGTACCACAAAGTAGGACGGCCGTATGGAGAGAGAAAAACCCTTCCATTAGAGGAGTCGTCAGATTTCAAATGTTTTTGTGTGCTTTTCACAATCCCTCAGCCATAGCTATGAAGCCTGTACATACCTTCTAGATTAGGGGTTTCTAACCTCCTTTTTTACATCACAAAGTCATCAGGGTGCGCCTTGTTGTGAGTGAGCATTATGGCGGTCCATATTGAGTCATAGAGCTGGGCGATGTATACAAAAATCCATATTGCGGTATATCGTGCAGTTCACAGTTGGTGGTTTATGTAAGTGTTGGTGATTAAGTACGATTATGTTGCCTTGTGCAGGCACGGGAGTCGCAGCGCTGCCCATACCACCAGTAGGTAGGACTACACACAGGACATTACCAGATACCACGTGGGGTGTGCGCTTGTCTCCATTTCCGTTACATAGACAACATGGCGTTTTCTGGCCGTTTTGTAGAGCATCATCCAGACAACTTTCAGTGAGTTGGAATCATAGACTGTATATAAAAATGGACACCACATTCATTTTGATGTCCGTGCCTACCTCCGGGTTGGTATGGGGGGAGCCTAGTCTCAGAAAACCGAGCCCTATGGGAATTCCAATACAAATATTCCAATCTTAGCAGCCTGTTTTAACCTATTTAAAGATCGTTTCTAATTGATGTTTTAATGTATATTGTCGGGATAATTAACAGTTCATTGTGTGAGGGGGGGGAGTGTCATAATTTCACAAACACGTCAGATTTGGCGTTAATACTTTTTATTTCAGCTCCCATAGGATCCCATTCATTCCGACTCTGTCGTTGGCGCCCCTAGCGGACAGTACCACCGGAAGAAGTCGTGTGTGGGGTGTCTCTCTCTCACTTACCGTAGAGCTCTAGACTAGACTAGAGCTAGACTTTCAGCAATGGCACCGTGCGGTCGGACACTTCAACCCGGATGGAAGCAATAGGATGACGTCACGCACGCTGCATCTACTTATATATACAGTCTATGGATATTGCACTCTCCGAGCAGAGTAGCCTGGTCAGCCAGAACCAACGCATCGCACATGCATCGCGCGCGATTAGAACGATTTCTTACATTAGCGCAGGAGGTGGGACATGAGGCGTGGAGGCCAAACTCCGCCCACGTCTCGCCTATACCAAACTCCGCCCACGTCCTGCATGACCCATGCCGCACTCCGTCTACGTCTCGCGTGGCCCATACCAAACTCCGCCCACGTCTCACGTCGGCCAAACCAAACTCCGCCCACGTCTCACGTCGGCCAAACCAAACTCCGCCCACGTCTCACGTCGCCCAAACCAAACTCCGCCCACATCTCACGTCGCCAAACCAAACTCGTCTTGATTTGAATAATTTGATTGGTCAGCCCGTATAGTTGCTGTAGATGAAGGGGAGTATGCGCATGCTCCTTGCTTCTTCTAGCATCGTTTTTATCAAGAAATCCTTTTTTTATCAAGAAAAACTTTTCAGATACAGTTCCCCGTGGATGCTACATTTTGGAATGTGTTTCAAAATAAATTTCCGTTTTTCATGTGGACGTAGCCGAAAGGCCAGATTATACTTCTGCAACCGTACACACCAAATGTCGCTTGGGTCTGGTCGCGAACCAGTTTTGCTGTTATGCTTCGGCACCCTCCGTCTGGAATTTCTAGCGGCGCACTGCAGTTTCTCGTCGGGAAGTGGGAGTCTACTCGAGAACTCGGTAGAATTATGTAGACCAGGGCTCCGAAACTAAAAAATATTTCTTCAACTGTTCTGGAACAGAAACGGAACATTATGAAATCCACAAAACCGGTTAAAAACATTTTTTTCTGTTCTTTATATATTTTAGCATACCCTCTATCTGGGAGACTATTTACATCCACTTTCACTGTCAGTCATCAAGCCCCATGCATCTGGGGCTCCATCTTGTGGACAGACAAGGAAGCGAATGTAATGGCGTTTTAAACCCGGTTTTCACATACAGTTGCACTGAAGTTTGAAAGTCCAAATATATTTAGTTTAAACTATATAAAAAATGTATTGTTTCACAAAAATTAGGAACTTTAAGAACGAACGAAATTTTTGCGTTCCGAGCCGATTCAGGACCGATATTTTGGTGGCGGAACGGTTCGAGAGACGAAAACTCTAAAGATAGGCCTGGCTGAACCATTCAGAACGGAACGTTTGAAAAATAATTTAGTTTTCAAGCCCTGCTGTAGACTTGACTGGCCCAACATGATGCTCTTATGTGCACCAGTGTTTGAAGTCATTCTAAAAATAAACAAAGTGACACGTTTTTATCGCCTGTTTCATCTTTTGAAGTAGCATCTCTGCTATTTATACTGAACACAGCAAAAATAACCACAGCACCAGTGTGAGCACAGTAAAGTGCAATCCTACTATCAAGATTCAAAGCTGATAGCTTTTTTTAGGAGCCGATTCACACAGTGTTAGGACACAGATTCTAGACAGTGTTAGCATTACCCACGCCTAGCCCTCTAGCGGCACCAGTAGGCCAAAGTTGCAGGTACATTTTATGCTTTTAACTTCCGAATCCCAGGTTTGATTTTCAAAAACTAGGTATCATGAGGTTGTTTCCTGTTCAATTGATGTCCCGCCATTTAGAATTTTGTGATAATCACTAAAAATGCTACTTCTCGCTCAATTCATCTCAAGTACGCCGGATGGTAGCACGGGAGAGTAGTTTCTTCCATGTTAATGTAACAGGTGTTAAATGGTCATAATCAAATTTTGCGTTACAGTGATTGAGCAGACAGTAATAGGCTGCACAGCCAATGACCGTGGGCAATCTAGTGCTATTTTAGAGTCCTCTGTATGCTGAGTGTGGACACTAAGGGTGGCACTTTCCCCCACATCTTATTACTCCCGTTGCATTATGGGAACTCCCACCTTCTCTCTGATCGGTTATTACACTGGCTGTGTCCGAAATCGCTCCCTATCTCCCATATAGTGCACTATATGGGCGCATGCCATATTGAAGGGGTCTCCGAATTTTCCACCCTATATAGTGCACTGAAAGTATCCAACAATGCACCGCAAAAAGTAGTGAGCATCGGCTGTACCCTAGACGGAGCAATAGAACCCATAATGAATTGCGCGACGTTGTAAAAATGACCTAAGAAAATGGCGCGGCAGGAGTAAATAGCGACCGACCACGGCAAATAGTTATAAATGTTAGTACTTTTGACATTTTGTGATCATTTTTAAATTTTGTAATTATATTTTTTATAATTATATTTTATAATAATTTTCAACGGCGCCGACTCTAGTGTCCGAAATCTCGGCCGTTGCTGTTGAGTGTGCTATAAGTGAGTGCACTATATGGGGGGTAGGGAGTAAGGGATAGGGAGCGATTTCGGACACAGCCACTGCTTGTGTGTAATGTTTATGCCACAGCTCCCCCTGGTGTCATTTCACACCCATTATATTAATACTAAAATGGAAATATTAAAGAAAACATTGCAATAACTGGAGATTCTAAGACTAATATTAATAGAATAATGTTTCAGGTTAATAAAGGACAAATGACCCCTCTCACCCCCCACAGCACCTCTTCACTTCACTCCCCTCTGGCAGGCGCCTCAGAGCTCTGCTCACCAGAACTGCCAGATACAGGAACAGTTTCCCCCCCTAGCTGTCTCCCTTCTTAACACTGAGAGGAGCACCCGCTGCCTCGCACGTCGCACAGTAGAGTGATTGGCGGTTTACTGGTTTATGCTGTCCTTGTAACTTGTGAACTTGCTACAGTCTAACAGTGTCACTTTATATGACCTATATCTTATTATTTTACTTTATTGTATTTATTACTTCAGACTAGAGCTGCAACCGATTAATCGATTAATCGATGATAATCGATTATTGAAATAATCGGCAACTAATTTGATAATCGATTAATGGGCAGAGATTAATCGTTTCAGGGTTTGGCCTATTCTTTGCTCAAACGTGTTGAATATATGTTGTTCCAAATGCAATTTTTCCTGTGTCAAGGCCCCAATACAATAAAGACAACACGTAAGCTTGCGTGAAAGCCCAATATGTTATAATTTAGCCTGTAAGAGTAGGCTCTTTCATGCTATTACTATAAAATGGAGATAGAGAAACAGCAAAACGTTTGTAATATTAATATCGCAAAATTTTAATAATGTTTCATAATCATAATTAACGCTAATAGTCGTTCCGATTTTAAAGGAAAAATGAACCGATTAAGCGATTAATCGCCAGTAAAAATTGCTGATTAATCGATTATCTGAATAATCATTAGTTGCAGCCCTACTTCCGACTGTGTAATTTTGTTGTTATTTTATATTTTTTTACAGTGCTACTATTGTATTTTTTTTCTATTATGCTGTTATTTTTTATTGTAGTATTTTCTCATATTATTTGTATCTTTTTACTATGCTATATTTACTGTACCAGGGTGTGTACCAAATGTGTGTTTATGCATGACTGGCGATCAGAGATGGGCAGTAACGCATTACATTTACTCAGCTTCAATTTTTTTGTGTACTTTTTTACTTTTGGAGTACATTTTTCATGAGTTACTTTCTACTTTTACTCAAGTAAATTTGAGGTGAAAAAAAACTACTTTTTACTGAAATGTCAGTAAAAAGTACTCGGTACCCTAACTCTGCCTTTAGCGACACCGGTTGGAAACTGTTGCACATATGTTGATGTCATATCTCTCTCTTGGGCGCTTTCTCTCTCGCTCGCTCTCTCTCTCTTGGTGTCTCTCGCTCTCCCTCTCTCCCACTTGGTCTCTGTCTCCCTCTCGGGCTCTCTCTCTCTCGGGCGATCATTTTTTTTTTTCAATCATTTTTTAAATTCATTTTTTAAACTGAAAGTTACTCAGTACTTTCACTACTTAAGTAACTTTTTTGTGGAATACTTTTTTACTTTTACTCGAGTAACTATTTGGATGACTACTTTTTACTCCTACTTGAGTAATATTTTGCTGAGGTAACAATACTTTTACTTGAGTAATTTTTATGGCTACTC
>OMKY01254039.1:0-18227 GCA_900302395.1 Bregmaceros cantori
CACAGATACACACACACATACACAGATAAAGACACACACACACACACATGGAGACATACAGACACACACAGATACACACACACATACACAGATAAAGACACACACATAAACACACATGCGTAGAGAGACACACACACACACACACACACATCCACACAAGCTCATGCACACAGAGACACATTCAGACACACACATACAGTCACACACACACACATGGAGACGCACAGAGATACACATCAACACAAACACACACACACACAAACACAAACACACACAAACACTCAAACACATCCACTCAAGCTCATGCACACACAGATACATGCAGACACACACAGACAGTCGCGCACACACAATCACAAGCCAACACACACACAACCACACACACTAACATATCCACACAGACTCATGTACACACGAACACATGCAGACCAGGGCTTGAAAACGGAATTATTTTTGAAACGTTCCGTTCCGAACGGTTCAGGCAGATCTCTGTTTAACGTTTTCGTTCTCGGAACCGTTCCGCCACCAAAATATCGGTCCTGAACCGGTTCGGAACACAAAAATTTCGTTCGTTCTTAAAGTTCCTTATATTGTGCAAGTTTGAGTTTAAATATAGTTTATACAAAATATATTTGGTGGACTTTCAAACTTCAGTGTAACTGTATTAACGTGAAAACCCGGTTTAATCACATTCGCTTCCTCGTCTGTCCACAAGATGGAGCCCTAGATGCATGGGGACTGACAGTGAAAGTGGACGAAAGGAAAGGATATGTTAAAATATATAGAGAACAGAAAAAAAAAACGTTTTTCAACCGGTTTTGTGGATTTCAGAATCGAACAGATCATCCTCATTGAACTTACTGTTCCATGGGAAGAGGGATGTGAACTGGCCTTTGAAAGGAAAAACGCAAAGTATCAAGACCTTCTGCATGAGTTTAGGGAGAAGGGATGGCAGTCATGGTTGTTCCCAGTCGAGGTCGGCTGTCGAGGATTCCCTGCCCAGTCTGTGTGGCGAATGTTCACAGCCATTGGTCTAGGAGGGAGGGAAAGAAAGATGGCAGCTCGCAGGATGGGGGAGGCAGCGGAAAAAGCCTCATGTTGGTTATGGAGTAGGAGAGAGGAGGTTAGCTGGAAGCCAGGAGGAGTAGATGGGCAGTGACTTGGCCACCACTGCGGACCCACCACTGGGAGGCTGTTGTGGTTCAGGGTCGAAACAGCCAGTGATTGGTGGACGCCACCTGATGATATCGATTCCTCCTGGCCAAGGCTACATTCACTCAGGGTGAATGAAAGAGTAGCATCCCCGGATGTATGTGCAATCTGTAACTCGAGTTCTCGGGTCCGGGAGTTTACCTGTAACTCGAGTTCTCTGGTCCGGAGGTTTACCTGTAACTTGAGCTCTCTGGTCCGGGAGTTTACCTGTAACTTGAGTTCTGTCCGGGAGTTTACCTGTAACTTGAGTTCTCTGGTCCGGGGGTTTACCTGTAACTTGAGCTCTCTGGTCCGGGGGTTTACCTGTAACTTGAGTTCTCTGGTCCGGGGGTTTACCTGTAACTTGAGCTCTCTGGTCCGGGGGTTTACCTGTAACTTGAGTTCTCTGGTCCGGGGGTTTACCTGTAACTTGAGCTCTCTGGTCCGGGGGTTTACCTGTAACTTGAGTTCTCTGGTCCGGGGGTTTACCTGTAACTTGAGCTCTCTGGTCCGGGGGTTTACCTGTAACTTGAGTTCTCTGGTCCGGGGGTTTACCTGTAACTTGAGCTCTCTGGTCCGAGGGTTTACCTGTAACTTGAGCACTCTGGCCTCCAGATGGGTGGTGGTCTGTGCAGGCATGGCAACCAGGACTGCCAGCAGCTCCTCCTGTTTGAGGAGCCACAGCTCAAAGTCTCTCTTCCTGGACATCCAGTCAGCTGCACTCAGCTGGAACACAAGTAACGCATACAGTTAGGTTACTCATTCATTTAAATGAATAAGGTTCTTTGAATACCTCAACAGTTTCAGTTGGCATTCTGCAACCTTCTTCATCGACTGGCGTCCTGTTTGCAGCTTTATCACTTCTTTATGGGTGTGGTCTGACTGTTTTTTTCCCGCTAGTGACCACGCCTTCCCCCGTTTGGAGGCCGTTGCAGAATAGAGTCCCTTGCAAGGGTGTAAGCCCCTTCATCTCTGTTGATGTTGTTAAGGGGCTTCAGGCGCTCCTGAAGAAGGTTGCAGAATCACGACCAAAGCTGCTGAGGTATTTAAAAAAACCTTATTCCTGTCATTTAAAATGAATGAGTAATTTATTAGTACATGATTTGACAGAATAAACACCATTTATCGAACATACAGTTACAACTTACAGCCTTAATTGACACGACTCAACTTAATTCGACTTGTCTTTCCCCCCGCCCAACTGGCTCCTCTATCCACTGACTTCCTCCTAAACCGCCCAAAGCTCTGCAGCCACCATGGCGACAGTTGCTTCCGGAACCTCTGGAATTTTACAAAGATTTTAGTTACATCTTCACCCACTTTTGGGAATGTGGGGCTAAGATATGCTAACAAAGTATGCAGGTCACAGTTTCCTCTAGCCTGGCGAGCCAGAACCAATGGATCGTCCACGCATCAGACATCGCTAGACGCTTGCATTGGGTCACAGTCACAGAGCAGTAGGTGGGACAAGCGGCGTGGAGGCGTGACAACCAGACTCCACCCACTTCTCGTGTAGCCTGTACAAAGTCATACCCACTGTAAGTCTTGCGCTCATTGGTTGATTGATTCCGTACCGAGGGAGAGCCAGATTTTCCCAGACCCAATGCAAGTGTCTAGCGATGTACGATGCGTGGACGATGTGTTGGTTCTGGCTCGCCAGGCTAGGTTTCCTCCACAACAGCAAGAGTTGTAGTTGAATGTACCGACTGAGCAAAGTTCACAGCCGACAGTCAAATGATTGGAATCTCCTCACCTGGTCAGGTGCGTATCCGGCCCGGCCTGCGGCCTCCAGCCTGGCTCTGTAGAGCAGGAAGCGGTAGCGAGTGTCCTCCAGACCCAGGACCTCCCAGTACCGCGGGTCATGGTTTTCCTCGGCCCAGTTCTCCTCTCCCTGCTCGTCCACTCCCAGCTGGGCTCTCCTGGCTCGAGTCAGGTCCACAAACATCTGCTCTCCCCAGGGCACAGCGTCTCTCAGAGCCTGGGTGATGAGACAGAGAACGTCTGTTCCAATTTGTGCATTTCAGCATTTTGTGCACTTCGCTTCAGTGTACCAATTCAAAAGAGATAAAGTGTGCTACAAGTACCCGGACAGTGCACTTCAAATGGCCAAAATACGAAGAGACACAGCAGTAGAGCTGCACGATTTTGGAAAAAATGAAAATCGTCGATTAACCCATCCAAATTACGATTTTAGATTCGATTTCGATTTATTTATTTTTTTATATGTATAAACGCTTGTTTCTATGGGTCCTGCAATGAGCATAAATTGCCGACAGGGGGCACTTTCACGTGCGACTATAAACTACTCCATTAAAAACGGAGTGAAATATATTATACAATTATACATTATACATCATAGTACAAAACAAGCATTCGTTAAAAGATGAATGAATAAGTTCACATAATAGATCAGCATTTGTTTCTTCTTAAAATAGATGAATGCAGTGCAACATTGTAGGTGTATTGTGAGTGCAACTTTTAACTCCTCGCCGCGGGCGGAGCAAGGCACGGCAACGGCCATTTGGGAGAAGGAAAGCCGCGGCGGCATGGAGGAACGAAGCAAACAGCACTGTTCTAAACTCCCTGAAATAAAATACAGGGTTAAGCACCTACGGCTCCATTGTTCGGCTTGTCCATATATCGGCGTTGCCGACTATATAACACTAGTGGAGACACCGCGTTGCCTCGGGATGTTGCTAAAGACGTGGCAAATCGTTTTAAATATTTTCGGCTCGGTGGTGGGTATTGCACAACGAGCGCCTTCAACACGTTTTAAATCCGGAGCCGTGTCTATCGCGATGTGGATCCTCCTGTAATCTTTATCCGTTTTGTAGCGACAGACAGCGGAAAGTTTGTGACAGCGGCCCAGCCATCTTTAGCCACTGGCATAACAATACACTGTTCCGCTGGAGGTTCGTTTTCTAGCCATTAGCGCTGTAGTAACAGGACGCGATTTGCAGCGCAGTGTAACCGAGTAGTTGCAAAGCCGAACCAATTCCACACAACAGATTTAAAGTGCCATTTCGCTCGGAAATTAGATCAGTGCCTGCAGCGACGCGCCACTCCACCACAAGCCAGAGGAACTTGTGTATGAAGAAGGGGGGCGTGTCCGAGGGGAAACACGAGGCACTACCGTAAATACGCTGCTTGTTGGGAAAATCAATTTGACTATTTGCCATCGTCTGAACAAATAAATCTGATTTCGATTTCAAATCGATTTATCGTGCAGCTCTACACAGCAGTATAAAAGGACACAAGAATTGGCATCTAGCATCAATCGACGTGGGCGTCGACGTCAAAACGAGTGTCAAATACGGGACCAGGAAAAATCAAAGTCCAGCGTCAAAGATGCTAGGAAGACAATTTGGCTTCTCGGTAGCCAATCAAAAATGGATTATGTCAAAACCAGGCCTCCGAACCAGTTCAAGGAACGAAAACCGAAAACGAACAGAATTTTAAGAGAAGCGGAAACGGTTCTTTTTCCGCTTCTCAGGATCTTTAAACATATCCTGGGTCTTCCGTCCACTTTCACCGTCAGTTGCCAAGCCCCATGCATCTTGTGGACAGATGAGGAACCAAACATAACAACGTTTTAAACCTGGTTTTCACGTTAATACAGTTGCACTGAAGTTTGAAAGCCCACCAAATATATTTTGTATAAACTATATCTAAAGTTAACGTTGCACACTACAAGGATCTTTAAGAACGGACCAAATTTTTGCGCTCCAAACCGGTTCAGGACCGATATTTTGGTAGTGGAATGGTTCAGAGAACGAAAACATTAAACATAGGCCTGCCTGAACCATTAGGAACGGAACATTTTAAAAATAATTTCGTTTTCAAGCCCTGGTCAAAACGCCATCCCCTTCCACTTGCTAGCGTACCTGCAGTTTGTGTTCCCTGGTCTCCAGCTGGGCGTCTGTCTCCATCTTAGAGGACATCAGGTTGGACAGGATCTCCTCCTGTCTATGGAGCCAGGACTCAAACTCACTCCTCCTGGAGGCCCAGGAACCACCATCAGCCTGGAGACACCACACAATACAACACAGACCTTAAAGCAGGGCTATTCAACCACTTTGCTCAGAGGGCCACATTGTCAGAAGCCCAATGGTCCAGGGGCCGGAGCAGATGCTGGACTGCACGCCCCACCACGCCCCTCCGGCCTATTTGTACTACTTGACACGACGCGAAACCACATCTTCATAACTTTTATTTAAAGTAGCATACTTCCCATTAAAAGGGATTCAATTCTATGCAACAATGGTGCTTTCTCGTTTGTAACAAGCAACATCTGAAACAACACACGAATAATGGTAAACAGCAGCCGCTCACTTAAACTACAACACATGTATATTAAATAAAAATGTATATAAATTAAAAATGAATTTATATTAAACTCAGTTAGCCCCAACCCTCAACAAATTTCCAGTATATATATATTTTTCCCCTCTGGGGGTCCGAAAATTGTTTGCCGGGCTGGATTTGGCCCACGGACGACAGTTTAATAGCCCTGCTTTAAAGCAATGTCATTAGATTAGGTCAAATTATTTTGTAATTGTTGTACAAAAATGTGTAACTGTTAATACATGAACACAATTCTAAAAAAAAAACCATATTGCTTTCATGTGGAACACATAAAAGTATTGGTTGAAATTATTTGATTAAAGTTTTTAAGTAATCCAAAAGTAATCCTATATTTGATTGCTTCTGGATTACTTAAAATAAACATAAAGAAATGATAATCATACAGCAAATAATTTAATGCGCTTTTGGTTGTTCTTAATTTATTTAATGGGGGATTAATTCTGATTATATTATGACTTCAACATCTGCTATGTATGACACATTTTTAAAAAAAGTAAAGAATCAAAAGTAGTCAGAGAAAAAAAAAACTTCTAAAAGTACAAAGTAATAGGAAAATCCACTTAAACACAGTAACTGAGTAGTTATACTTGCCAGGTGCCACCTCTGCTGAAGGCGGCCCTGTATGCGTAATATAATATAAATTAAATCGAGATATTACACTTCCCTCCCCTAGATGGCGACAACGCACAGCGGATAAGCGCACTTTTTTTGGTCTTTTTACAGTGTTTACCAAATGAGGTCGTTCTAATAACAGCCAACAGCAGGGGAAAAACTAATGCGGTTCTAATTGCACGTTAGATGAATGGTGTTTTCCAATATTAGCCAAACTAGAACTAATCTGGTTAGGAATTTAAATGTAATAAACACGAGAGACCTTATGAGTCATGTCTTGATCCTATTAGCTTGCAGGCTAATCTTGACACGTTAATAAATTATTAAGTAAAAATGTTACCGCGTTAGTGCGGTTAACCCTTCAAACGCCTGGTCATGGAGCACGTATGGAATTCTGACAGAAGTTTGATTAACGGCAGTTAGTCCAATACTAAAAGTAGAAGCACTCAGAGATTGTAAACCTGCGCCGTAGTGGTACAAAAAAAATTAGTACTTTTAGTGCTAGCAGTATGTGTGGCAACCCTTTATCAATGCAAGTGCTTGTAGAGTAGTAGCCTGGCTAGTGATGTTAAATGCGTTGGTAGGATAGTAGGAAGCAGACGTAGGACCTAACCAATCACTTAGATTTTTACATGGAAACGTTTCATACATGGAAACGACCACCCCGTGCACTAACCAGGTAAGGAACTTTCCATCCATCTATCTATCTGTAGGTGTTGGTGATTAAGTACGATTATGTTGCTTGGTGCATGCACGAGAGTCGCGGCCACGCGGCGTGACATCATTACGGAGAACGGGGATCGTTCACCCGTTAATAATAATGAAGTATGACTATTATGTAGGTTACAGAAATGCACCAAAATTGATTCACCTCTTTCTTTCATTTCCAAAAACTCTGCAAAATTCCATCCAGATCCATACTCTACTTTTTCAGTCATCAAACCAACGCAACCAAAAACATAACCTGCTCCGCGTAATAAATGTTTGACTGGGGTGGCGCAGTGGTGGTGCGGTAAAAGACGCTGCCCTACGGAGTGCCCACCATAGTGTCTGTAGAGCCGTGGGTTCTATTCCTGTGTGAGCAAATGCCTACATGTCTATCCCATCAATAAAAACTAGAAGCAATCACAGTTTGTAAGCTCATAACAGTTGTCAAATTATGACGTTACTTATAGGCTACAGAAATGCAACAAAATGTAATCACTTTTTTCCGTCATTTCCAACAACCGTACAAAATTTCATCCAGATCCGTGCTTAACCTTTTCAGTTATCCTGCTGACAGACAAACAGACAAAAACATTACCTCCTTGGCAGAGGTAATGATGCAAATGCACCAAAATCTAATCACTTGTTCTGTTTGTCATTTCCAACAACCGTACAAAATTTCATCCAGATCCATGCATTACTTTATCAGTTATCCTGGTGACAGACAAATCAACCAACCAACGCTACCAAAAACATAACCTGCTTGGTGCAGGTAATAATGACAAAACGGCGCTCATACATCGCTCATGGTTCATGGTCGTTGGGTCTGGACCAGGCAAAGACCCACTCGATGTCATTAGTTCGGTCCAATCAGAGCCCTGTGAAGGCGGAGCTTTGCGTGAGGCGATACGTGGGCGGAGTTTGGTATGCACCTCGATTCAAATCATTTTATAGAATGCTCCACCTGTTCCCCGCCACTTGTCACACCTACTGCACTGTGATTTGATAACTTGATTTGGATCCTCCCCTTTCTCGACCCTGCTTAGTCCAGACCAACGGCCATGGACCGCAAGCTATGCGTGAACTATTTATTGGCTCTGGCTCACCAGGCTAAGTTTTGTGTCGCGTGCCCACCTCCTCTCTCGGGCACACAACAACAGGATGTCCAATATTTACATTCCATTCAAAGAAAGACTTGTGGTGCACAACTTGTCAGCATTTTAATAATGTACGACTCATTCCAGTAATTAGATGTGGGACTTGGAATGCAGAGAGGTCCCCCTCCAAACAGTTGTTTGGTAGGAATGAATTAAAGCCCAGACTCCATAAACCTTAGACCATAACTATGTCCATAACTCATGAGCACTGGCCCTAATGATTTAGCACTGTATGTATGTATATATGTATGTATGTGTGTATGTGTGTATGTATGTATGTGTACTGGTTTATATATATTAGGGCTGCAACTGATTATTTTGACCAACGATTAATCGCTTCATTGAAATAATAATTTGTCCTTTAAAATCGGAGTGATTATTAGGGTTAATTATCATGACAATGAAACTTATTATTAAAGCTTTGCAATATTAATGCAAACTTTTAGCTTGATTGACATCTCCAATTATTTCCATTGTTTACTATTAAATTATAACAAGCTTACATGTGTTCTTACTGTATTAAGACCATGACACTGGAAATGGTGACTGGCACACCAAGAAACGATTAATCACTGCCGAATATTCGATTATCAAAGCTGACGATTATTTCAATAAGCTCTAATTATTCTATATCTATCTATCTATCTATCTATCTATCTATCTATCTATCTATCCATCCATCATTTTCTTGGTCGCTGACAGAAAACAAGTAATGTAATGATACGGTCTGTGCTTGTAAAGTGAAATAAATGTGAACTACAGTGCGACAGGCTGTTTTGACATGTTTTTTTTTTAGAGTAGGCGTTTGACGAGCAAGATGAATGTAGAAATGGAAAATAATTCAATTCATGCATTGAGCGATACCTCTGCTTCCTAAGATAATACCAGCAGTAGACATTTCTCCAGCCCGTGGGCGAGATCTACCACACAGAGTTCAGTTCCAAATTAAAATGTTTGACATGCACTATTATTAGATCAACACCACCGCATAACTCGACGTGTGTACACACACATTGCCTGTTTGCAGTTCTCTGTCAGTGGGTTTTAATTAAAATGATTAATACTGTACTTTATGTAGTTAAAGAATCAGCACATTATTCATGCGAGTTGGGAATATTTGCCATTATCTCGGTCACCTAATACATAGCCGATTGGAGACGTCGACTCTGGTTTGTCTGTCTGTCCGTTTGTCACCAGGATAACCGAAAAAGTTGTGCACCGATCTGGATTAAAATTTGCAGAGTTGTTAAAAATGACCAATGGAAGAAGTGAATACATTTGGGTGCATTTCTGTAGCCTATCAGTAACGTAATCACACTTAATCACCAATTTACCGCAGTCACGTGACCCGACTTCCGGGTCGCAGTGGGCGCTTGGAAATGTAGTTGGCATGTTCGCCAGTGGTGTCAATCGCAAACGCGCTAATCTACGAACACTTGCATTGATAATGGGTTGTCACACATACTGCTTGCACTAAAAGTACTATTTTTTTTGTACCACTACGGCGCAGGTTTGTAATCTCTGAGTGCTTCTAGTTTATTTTATCCTTTTGTCTTGTCTGTCCGTCACTGTTATTGTGTTCTCATCAGAGATATGACCAAGTCCCTCTTTCAAGTCTCAAGTCCTTTCTTGGGCAAGTCAAGTCAAGTCCCAAGTCAACTCCAAATCAAGTCATCATTAACAAAATCAAATGATGCTATTATAAAAGCAAAACTATTGCTTGCTTTTGACTTTATTAAAATCAGATTATGGAGCTAAAATTACAGCATGTTAGTGATGACTTGACTTGGAGTTGACTTGGGACTTGACTTGCCCAAGAAGGACTTGAGACTTGAAAGAGGGAATTGGTCACATCTCTGCTTCTCATACCACTGAGGAATTGCTTTTAAATCTTGTTTCATGTTGCTTTTAAGGTGAAATGACAATTAAAACTGTATCTGTCTTTATCTAAGCTGTTATCTCGCATATAGTGACAGTGAATAAACAGCATCGTACCACTTCTCTCTGTGTGATCGTTGTGATGTTCTGTATCAAGGTGAAAGAACCGCCTGGCTGGATACCTCCTCCAGACTGGCTGTTGGTGCCAGTCACCGTGTACTCCAGTCGCCCACCAGAGGCAGAGCTCTGAAACATGACACAAAACACAACTTGATGGCCATTATACATTGAAGAGACAATTCCTCCATTCATCGCAGTAACTTCACTACAGAAAGTATTTCCGTAGTGCTGAGAGTTCTCCTCCCCTCGTCGGCTCATCTACGATGTCTACCCCCGATCTCTTCAACCCAGTTCCCAGACTAAAGGCCAGATTACACTTCTGCAACTGTACACGCCAAGGGTTGCGAACCAGTTTTGCTGGTATGCTTCTGCACCCTCGGTCTGGAATTTCTCCATTTTCATGACTTTTGAAATTCTATTTTCTTTCAGACGATTACATTATACAAATAATTTGTTGACAGAAAATGCCAGAAAACATATTTATTTAATTATTGGCTTTTCTTCTCATGTATAACTAGCCATAACGAATAACGAACGATTCGTTGGCTTTGGCTTCCCAGGCTAATGTATAATTGATCTTTAAACAGATTAATAGATTAGTAGTTAATGATTTTGGGAGAATCCTTGATTCTTAAAATATTCAAAATCTGCAGCCTAAATGCAAAGGTAAGGGCTACTTGGAATCAACATTCCTGAATTCAATATTGCAAAAAAAAGCTTGCTTTGGGCCGGGTGACACTCTCCAATGAGAGGAATATCACATTTCAAGGAGGATCAAATCACATTTTAAAAATATCTTTAATATGTTTAATACACAAATATCAACTAACTTGATTTAATCGTGTAGGCTGACATTACTCAACTAGTATGGTGATGGAGTAACAACCAGGCAGTGCTTGTATTGGACACTGTTACTGAAATATAACTTGTAGAGTCATGCCTCCATTGTTCTGATTGGCTACAAGCTGTGACATCATCGGATGTCCCCTTCCCGCTTCCTGAAACGTGTGTTGAGCCATGTTCCGTGCTTTAGCTCATAGCTTAGCTTAGCTAGCCGATACCTGGCTAATGTCCAGTATAACTTAATAAATTAACCCTCTAGACATATTCCTGTGTCAAGACTGGTCATTTCCTCTAGGTGGACACCTTATCTGAGCTGCCATTAGACCACACAAAATCGCTGAGGTCAGTAAACACAACCAGAATGAATCCATATATAAGGTTCACTGGACTATAAGGCATACTATTGTTTTTTAGAGAATTAAAGACTTTTAAGTGACTTATAGGGCGGAAAATACGTTGATTGAATCATCCAAATTTATCTTGAACTTGCCTCAGCCTTGGCTCCACCCATTCGCGTCGTCTCTCCATCGATCTCCACCGTGCCTCGGACCTTCTTCCCAGAAGATCCATCTTGATGTGTGGAGCCATGGAGCTGCCAGGAGTCTCCACCACCTCCTGTCCTTCTCCAAATGTTTCCAGAGGAACCACCCATATGTAGATGTAAGGAACCATCTAAATGGCTGGAGTCTCCAACGCCCTCTCTTATGGCTTCATCACCTTCTTTGGCCAACCTTCTCGCTTGGTTTTTGCCTCCACCCACTTCCCAGATGTCTCCAGTCGTGTGGCTCGAAGAGCCTCCGGCATGATGCATAGAGCAATCCGAATCACTGGTAGCTACGACAATTTGGGATTTGGCCACGCCCATTTTGTCTCCACTTTCACCTGTGGCTCGGCCTTCTAGATCAGGTAGCCTAACCCCGTGACTTGCGTCTCCACCCACCTCCCAAAAGTCTCCACCCATCTGGCTGAGCGAGCCACCCATGTCCAGTCCGCTGGTAGCTCCAACCCTCTGCCAGGACGCCCCGTCGACTCCACCACCGCTTGTGCACAGATCGGCGTTTCCTACCAACTGGGATTTGTCCAAATGTTCTCCGTATCCACCCCCGTGCCATACTGCTCCAGCAGTCTGGTCTGTAGAGTCGTCTAGCTGGTCTGTGCCCCTGCCAAACTGCCTGGCCGTGCCTGCACTCACACGCCACAGGGGGTCGCTCTTCTGGCCTGAGGAGACGCCCGTCTTTCTCATGGCTCTGGACATCTGGGTCAACAGCAGTGGTTGAATGTGTTAGAAAAATAAATCACGTAATCTGACCGGAAAGTATGAATATGTTAAAGAGAAACAATATGGGGGGGAGGTGCTGTTGGCTGAGTGGTTATGGACACTGCGCCGACTGCTGTTTACCACTATTTGTGTGTTGTTGTTTCAGATGTTGCTAGTTACGAACAAGAAAACGCCATTGGTGCATAGGATTGAAGCCCTTTTAATGGGAAGTATGCTACTTTAACAAAAGTTATGAAAATGTGGCGGTTTCGCGTCGCGCCAAGGTGTACAAATAGGCCGGAGATTACTGAAGCGCAGGGGGTTAGGGGGGTAGGTGCAGTCCGGCATCTACCCCAGCCCCGGGCCCATTGGGCATCTGACAATGCCGCCCTCCGAGCAAAGTAGTTGACAGCCCTACAGTTCACAATACAAAAATGTATACAATTATTTTGAGTAATTTTTTTTTTGTTGAGGAACAATTCCAATGTGTTGATCCTTCACCCATCTGGAAAATCATACGGGAATCCACTGCTAATCTTGCACAGTTTGCACCGTACGCGACCTAGAAGATAACTTTTTCAGATTTTCCAGGCTTGCATAAAAAAGAAACCGGCAAAGCTTTCAAACCATACCAACGGCGACCAAAGGTGCAGTGTTGGTTGCAGGCAATGCTGTGACAGCTTCAAGGCCGTATAAATGTGAGATTTCATTTGTATGTTATTTATTGTACAGTGAACCATCACAGTAATGCGATACAAAGTGGCTCTTGATTCACTCGAGACCAGACCCGATGTTCGTTCTTGTCGCGCGCAATGCGTGGACGATTAGTTGGTTCTGACTTGCCAGGCTAGGTTTAAAGGCTAAAAATAGATGTTCAGCTGACCATTCCTGGATCATTGCTGTCCTCCAGTCCTGTGGAACCAACGGCTGACCACATCCACATAGTGTTGGGGGCGTGGCCACTGTCCGCCGACGGGGGAACTGAGGTTAGCAGTAGGCTGGATCCTTCCATTTCATCAACGTCTAGTTGGTCCCGGGAAGAACCAGTGTGTCCATTCAATAACCTGTACAACACACACACACACACACACACAGACGCACAACATGGCAGACACACACACACACACAATTTGATGAGTGATTACAAATGTTCGGACTAGCGCCGGGTTTCCACCAAGAAATGCGCCACGCCGACGCCCAACAGCGCCTCGCCATTGTACCTGCGCACCGGCGTATTCGCTTTGTTTCCATCAGCTTGCACGCAGCGCTCTGAGCGCAGTGCGCGGCGTGCTGCGGGACACAGTTGGCACGATAGTTGCCTTTGACCAGAGGACCGGCAGATACGTCACTTTCTCTTTTCGTCTGGTTATTGGGTGTGTGTGTGTATGTCAATTATTTGTTTTTACCTTATTAACATTATAAAAAGGAATAGATGATCGTCATACCTATGGGTGATCAACAGAGAATCGCGAAGCAATTGCATATGCAGATTAGAGTACCAACATTGTCACAGAATAACAAAAGAAACATTCTTTGTTGTCCAGAAGGCAGCCACCACCCCAAAACCTCACTTAAAGTGACTTTTTTTGTACAATTCACATAATGAATACGATTATTTTCCTGATCACGAGATAATACACCACTAAAGTAAAAAAAAAAAACATCACCAAAACAGTAAATACATATTAAATAATTTCACAATTAATAAATGTATTATGCTATGGGATGGCTATACGTACATAAAAAATATAAGACAACCAAGTAGATTTCAAGCACTGGCACTGTGTATACTGGACATATTCAATAATGTTAAACACACAGAGAATGTAATAATAATAATAACAACAACGCTAAAAGCAAGAGTAATTACAACGTTACAACGTTAATGGCATCAATAAAAACAACAATTATGCCAATATAGTATGACTACAGCTGATACTGAACTATGACCTTTGTAACCAGTTCATCCAGATTCCAGGCGTCTATTTTTTTTTTTAGTATCTTTGAAATTGTGGTGTCTTGTGTTCCACAACACGAGCAATTGTTCAACGAGACTCAGTAGAAGTTCGATGTCCATGTTGTTCAGTCAATGAATGAAATGCCGCTACTACGACGTGTGGAAAGGTGAGATGCGGTCCGTGTGTGAATCTCGCGAGACCGAGCGTTCAAGGTGTGACTATCAATCGTAAATCTCGTGAGACCTCGATCGCGCAGCATCCGGTTAAAAGTTGACGGGGATATTTAAAATAAATACTTTAATTGTGATACATTAGAATTTTGGGCTGGTGGGGTAATGGGGTATGCACCGATGGCTGCAACACTTTTATTTTTTGCCGTGGCGTGGCACTGTTGGGCGTTGGCGTGGCGCATTGCTTGGTGGAAACCCGGCGTTAGTCAGGCTAGCTCACCTTGACCAAGACTTTGGGACCGCATCCTTCCGGGATCGGACACTGTCTTAAGAGGAGGCGGACTGATGAGCTTTGTTAGGCGGTCCGCGGACGATGCACGCATCTCGGCCGACTGGTCCCGCTGACTTGTAACAATCTAGAATTCAAGTGAGGCTCGTCTGCCACATTCTTCGGCTGGAGATGTCACTGTTCCTGTCAACACTTTACTTTTTTCTTTGAGAATTGAGCTAAGTCGACTTGAATGTTATACTTTAAGGCATTAAATGAGAGACATCAAAAACACATTTTGTAGACTGTTTCCTGTATTTCAATTGTGCAATGATGAAATTAGAACAAATACAAACACTAGTCAGGCCGTTTCCCGGTTGGTATACACTAAAGTGGGTGTTTCCAGTCCTCCCAACCCACCGCCTCGTTCTTAAATGTTCTTGTTCTGCATGCATCAAGCCAACACCCCAATCAGGTAGGTTGTATTAGCCAACTTTGTTTTCCCCTTAGACAAACAGACAAAACAATAGTAGCCTTCGTAAAATAAAAAAACATGTTTGGCAGATGTGGCAGTCTTGAAAGGGCCTACATGTGCAATGCCTATCTGTTCTGCTCACGCCACTAGTTGATAAAAATGCACAAGATAGTATGAAGAAATACATCATTTTCATCTAGGCGCTCCAGTTTCCCAAAATCATGTTCTACTTTACGTAGTAAACCTGCTCCACTCAGTGACCCTGGCCAAAGCACTGGCTGAGCCAACAAGGACGGGTACCCCTTGTTAGCCTTTTCTACATTGACATGGTTTTGTTGCAATGGCATGAATAGGTTTGCCGTTGGGCGCAGAGTAATGGCGGAAAGATCTATCGATGTTAATGTACAAGGGTTAACAAGGTTGTGAACTTGTGAGTTACATCTGTGAGTTGTGCTTTGCCGCCAGCAAAGCACACAGGGCTCGAGCTCACATGCTGTCAATGGACGACGAGAAACACTGTGTTTCGCTCCCTTGCGGCGCCTGACTGGCGCTCCATTGATCGCTTCCCAGGCATTTCATTAAAAAGCTTGATGTAAGAATAATGCAATCAATACAAACAACTTTGACTTATAAAGGAGCGGCAGTGTTAACATGGCGTTACCACTGTGGTGATGAAATGTACTGCCCCATCTTACGCTAGGTTTCCATTGCAGAGATTTTTTTCAACCGCACGTATATGTACGTATACGTACGTATACCCCTCAAAAAATAATTTATTTTGATTTTTCACCGCATGTTTACGGACGTACTGGGTACGTACTGGGGGGTGGGCCCGTGAGCTCAGTGATTGACAGCAGCGCTGAGCAATCGGCTGACTGTGCGCTCCAGCGCATCCAAAGCAATTTTCAAACTTCAGTGCAAATGTATTAACGTGAAACTGGGCTTAAAACGCCATTACATTTGCTTCTTCGTCTGTGCACAAGATGGAGCCCCAGATACATGAGGCCTGATAACAGTACAAGTTGGATGGATGCACAACCGGAAATAGTCTCCTATAAGATATGTTGAAATATATAGATAATTTTTAACCGGTTTTGTGGATTTCATAATGTTCCGTTTCTATTTTGGAACAGTTGAAGAAATCTTTTTTTGTTTCCGTTTCTGCTTCTCGTAGAATTCAGTTCGTTTACGGTTTTCGTTCCTTGAACCGGTTTGGAGCCCTGGTCTCAATCGTCAAAAACAAATTTCTAGTGCTTCTGGTGAGGTAAATAATGTTTTATCTCGGATAGATAAAACATGTTTGACCCCCCAAAAAAATACTTTTTTTTTTTTTTAGGATTGCTCTGGAGGCCAGAGAAAAATGATTGGCGGGCCGGATTTGGCCTGCGGGCCGCGAGTAGAATAGCCCTGTGAAGCCCGTGTGAAGGTGCCAGGCTCAAGTAGATGGGCTTGTGAGAAGAATCTGAAATGTGTGCATGTGTGTGCATTGGCTATAGGAATATGGATAAGTGTGTATGTGTGTATGTGTGAGTGAATGTGAGTGTATATATCTATAATGCAAGACAGGCTGGGGCAAAAAGAACATGTGTGTCTATGTACACATAGATCAATGCGAGGCAAGCTGTGCCGGGACAAAAGAGGGATTTGAATCCGTGTTTCCATCATGAAAGTCAGCATTTTAAGATGCAAAGCTTCCATTGCTTTTAACACAGGGTTGTGTCAATTCACGCTCACCCATACACGGGTAAGAGAAAGTGCATGTATATGTGACAGAGTATGTCTTAGAGAGATTGTGTGTTAGTCTCTCCCACAGAGAGGTAGAGACAAAGCTACATACTGCATTATACTGTGACGAATACAAAAGCCATTATAGAATCATACCGTTCCAAGGTCTTCCATATTTCTACAGCAGCATGGGCTGACAATGACTGAGGGACAACCAGTGGAGCGGAGAGATAAAACCTAAAAATAGGTAGGTTTCATATGGACTGTTTTAGTATCAATTCATTGGTGTCTCTTATGTAGTGCCTCCAGGAATCCGCGATCACGGATGTTTTCATGGAAATGATCATCATTCGCGGAATTCTCCCGCAGCCTGCGGAATACCGGCATTTTGAGTAATTGACCCTTTCTTTTTAGGTTTTTAAATGTACTGCGCACGAAAGGCGCAATGTCACCATGGAGGTGACGTAAGCACGTTGTGCCCTTCGTCCGCAGTACATTTTAAAACAAGTACGTGTGTGGCCGCTGAGCCGGTGTTGTGACGGATTCAGCATCCCTTGCCTGGAAAAGCACCTCCGCGGGAGCACACGCGCATTTAGATGCCTCTCTGGAATTGCCTATCAAACGGCTATCAAAAGGATGTGTTTTCCGCGTTATAAATGAATGGAGGGGCTCCGTAAATTATACTGCCTAGATAAATAGCGATGCGACATGAGCAGACGCAATAATGTGTTCTTACAAGCTGTATATGTGTCTGCGGTCTCAAATGTAAACGTTCTGAATGGGTTTATGACTCGCAGTTGCTCAGACTTCACAGCGAAGGACCAGAGGTATTTACTCAGCTCTTGTCATGGCCAGAAAAGTACTCGTGAGCACCCAATATTAATTTATTATTATTATAATGTTCTTATTGTATATTGACACTAGCTTTATGTAAGAATGTTAATGCAACTCAACAGATTTTTATATAGCTCCAAAATCGCAGCCGAAGCCGCCTCAAGGCGCTTCACAAAAGTGATTACGTTTTTAGAATTAGATTCAAGGAGTATAGCAGCTCTTTACCTAACTACCCCCCAACCTTGATTTCGCAGTTAAGGACAGTAATTTGGGGTTGTTTACAGAACTCCTTTAACGGAGGACTGGAAAGAAGAGAGAAGAAAGAAGAAAAAGGAGATCAAGACTTTCAGTCAGTCTTGATCTCGGCCTAGTTGAAAATCGTTAATGTTGATTTGTTTTGACAGAACTCCTTTAACGGAGGACTGGAGAGAAGAGGAGAATTGAAATTCTCAATCTCGGCCTAGTTGAAGAAATAACTACTGCTTTGGAATTTTTTTTTTTTAATGTTAGTTAATTTTGGTTGATTAACAGTACTCCTTTAACAGAGGACTGGAGGAAAGAGAAGATTGAGATTTTCAATCAGTCTCAATCTTGGCTAGATGAGCCGGTCCCTATGGATAAGACAGGAAATATAGAATGAAAATAGTTACTTATTAATACATCGTCTG